>SMDT01000193.1:0-199918 GCA_005392925.1 Aquilaria sinensis | reverse complement strand
TAGGCCATTCCTTCACTAACACATCTTTGGAGGGAATTGAAGTATCCCCGTCGGTATAATTCTTCCCTGATCAGGAAGTATCTACTCAAGCGCTTTCGCACTTTCGCTACTTTCATTGGGTCTTTGGGTAATTCCAAAATTGTGAGATACTTTTTGATAGGATCCTTCCATCCTTTGTCCGAAGTTATGATAGCCAAGATTTCTCTACTCGAGTGATCTAGTAGTTCAGTGGACTCTTTTGACTTGGCCAAAGTATCCGCTTCCACATTATCTTGTCGGGGTACGTTTTGTATTTGTACCCTATTGAATTCTTGGAGAAGCCCTTTTATCATATTATGATATTTTGCCAAGTTCGGATCTTTTGCACCATAGTACCCTGTCATCTGCCGGACCACCAATTGGGAATCACTATGGGCCTTCAGATTTCTTACACTAACTTTTTGCCAATCGCAAGCCTACTATGAGGGCTTCGTGTTCGACAACATTATTGGTGACATTAAAACCGAATTTGATGGCCTTCGTAGCTTCCATGCCTTCGGGTCCACAGAGAATTACTCCAGCTCCCTAGTGTTCGGATCTCGATGCACCATCAATGAATAATGTCCACTCAGGTTCATCATTTCTGTGGTTCCCTAGACTACCTTCAGTTTTAGGCGCCTCAGCAATGAAATCTGCCAAGGCTTGGGCTTTTATTGCCCTCTTTGGCTCATAAGTGATATCGAACTCACCGAGCTCGATGCACCACTTTGATAATTGTCCTAAGTGGTCTACCTTTCTCATGACATCTCAGAGAGGTAAGTTACTTCAGACTGTGATGGGATGTCCTTGGAAATAAGGTCGAAGTCTCCTGCTTGCCAATACTAGGGCATAGATTGCCTTTTGCAATAAAGTGTACCTAACTTCGGCACCATGTAGGGACTTGCTTACATAGTACATCAGCCACTGCTTTCCTCCCTTTTCCCTCACCAGTACCAAACTTACTGCTTTTTCAGTTATCTCAAGGTACAGGATGAGAGGTTCTTCTTCCTGTGGTTGCCAAAATGCCAGCAGATGGGTTAAATAGCTCTTAAGTTCATCCCAAGCCTTTTGGCAATCTTCGTTACTAGGGTGTTCATCAGGACCGAAGTTACCTTCATTTTTTGTTGCTTTGGTGAGCACTTTAAAAAATGGTTGGCACTGATCTCCATACCTAGAAATGAATCTGCTAAGGGTTGTAATTCACCCCGTAAGCCTCTGCACATCCTTGCTCATTTTAGGTGTTTGGAATCCTAGCAAAGCATTAACCTTTTTCGAATTTGCGTCGACACCTTTTTCGGATACCATAAACCCAAGGAATTTGTCAACAGTCACCCCAAACACATACTTTTTAGGGTTAAGACAGATTCTAAATTTTTGAAGTTGGTGGAATATTTCCCCCAAGTCTACAATATGACTACTAGGTATTTTACTCGTAACTATCATATCATTGACGTACACTTCCATATTTCTCCCAATTTGGGAACCGAACACCCTGTTCATCAACCTTTGATATGTGGCTCCTGCATTTTTAAGGCCGAAAGGCATTCTGACGTAACAGTAGATCCCAACTTCAATAATGAAGGTGGTTTTTTCCTCATCTTCAACATCCATCCAAATTTGGTGGTATCCATTAAAAGCATCAAGGAAGCTAAGTAGACAGTAGTCGGCAATGGAGTCTACTAATTGGTCTATTAATGGTAGAGGATACGAGTCTTTTGGATGCGCATCATTGATATTTCAGAAGTCGATGCACATTTGGAGTTTATCGCTCCCTTCCTTTGTGGCAACAACAACATTGCTAAGCCATTCGAGGTACTTGACCTCCCTTATTATGCCTGCCTCCATTACTCATTGGACTTTGGTTTTAACGAAATTGTTCTTATGCACCGAGAGGCTACACTTACACTTTTTCTATCAAACAAGCTTCACCTCCGAGCATGCTTTAAGGCTATGCTGAATTATCCCCAGGTTTACTTCTGGCATATCCTTCGAAGAGTAAGCAAATAGATCTTTGTTCATTAATAGAAGGGATACAAGCTTTTCCTTGTCATCTTTGGCCGGTTTTTTCCTTACTCGGGTACTTCGGCTAGGGACAAGTTTGACATCCTCTATTTTTATTTTTTCAAGATCACTTTTTTCACTTTCTATCTCATCTTTGCCGGACACACTCCTCTTTGCCGAAATCTATATGTGAACCTTCATCGGACTCTATCTAGATTTGACAAAAACTTTTCTTACTTTGGCTTGATTGATGAGTATTTCTATGTCACCCTCCTTCACCCCGAACGTCACAGTCAGGTATTTCACATCTGGCCAAATGTGAAGATTGCCCTGCATCTGCCTTTCAAGGATGGCGTTATATGAAGATGGGACATCTATGACGATGAACCTTGTCATAGTGGAACCAAAGAGTTCTTCTTTGGTTTGGACCAAGGTTCCCCTTAGCATCTGAGGTAGATCAATCCACCCGAGTACTAGGGGTATCGAGGGACCAACGCCAAAGGTAGGTGAGATAATGGGTTTAAGATCACCTTTGGAAATACCCAAGTTTGGCAACAAATGGGAGAACAAAACATCGGCATTCGACCCATCATCAATGAGCACCCTCTTGACATCCTAACGTCCTATCCTTGCCATGATCAAGAGAGGGTCATCGTGTGGAAACTTCATTATAGACCCATCTTTCCAAACAAGCTTGTTCGTTGGGTTGTCAAATTCCATCATCACGATATCCCGAGCTTTCCTTTTCCTCTCAGTCGAGGGTATTCCTATTGTGATTCTATGGATTATACCCACCAGAGGTGGCGGGTGTTTCCTGGGACTTCGATTCCTACATTAGTTAGAATCATAGTCCCCATCCTCTCTTTTCCTATCTTTTTCCTTTCTTTCTTACGCTTTGGCCGACGGCATACACAATTAGTGACAAAGTTGCCCTTGCTTAATCAAGGATTCAATATACTTTCTTAGTTGAAAGCAATCCTTGGTATCGTGCCTATGGCCTTGATGAAATTGACAAAATTTCTTCGTGTTCTTCTTCTTGTCCAAGGCCATGGCCTTCGGGCACTGGATTGCGGTTCCTTGCCTTTCCAAGGCCATCAAGATGTTCATTCTTTTAGTGTTTAGAGGGTGAATGATACTGGCCTCCTCCCCTTTGCTTTCCAAGGTCTTCCCCTTCCCTCGGTGGAATACCAAGGTTGGTGGCCATGACCCTCGGAGTGATTATGGTCGAACTTTGGGCCGCCCATCCTTAGCTCCTCGGCTATCATGTGTTGCTTGGCTCTTCGGTAGAATTCTCCGAGGGTATCAAAAGGATCCTTGGAGAACTCATAGAAGAGCTATGAGCCCCTCCTTAGCCCCTTGATCATAGCAAGGATTCAGATTCAGGGCAGAATTTCGGCACACTAAAAGCTTCTTGGTTAAACCTCTTGGTGTAGTCCCGAATGGTCTCCTCATTCTTTTGGCCTATATCAAACATCTGGACTGGCATCTTTGTAATTGGCCTGCTTCCGATGAACTGCGGGGTGAAGGTGGTGGACAACTCCTAGAACCCACTATGGTTCCGGGTGCCAGAAATGTGTACTAAGCAGTCACCGATCTGCAAAGAGTTACTTCGAAACATTTGCAGAAGGTGGCATCATCGGCACCATATGACATAGCCGTCCTTGGCCCCTGCCCAGGAAGCCCTGTGAGAGCTGGTCTCACGGTGGATTGCAATTGGCTAGTTGTGTATGTGCGCAGATTAAATCTTGTGATACTAGTTGATTATCCTAAAATATGCAATATGCATGCTCTTCATGCTTTGACTTGGTTTATTAAAACCATAGAACATTAACTTGGCCAAGTAATTCCTACACAAAAATAAGTATAAGTAGCCAAAGCATACAAAATCAACATTTGTGTGAGTTTACTACACATAACAACTCATGAGAACATTCATACATAAAGTAGACTAATGCCCTCACCTAAGAGCAATCCTAGAGTCGAGGACTCCTTATAACATAGACTATGGAGGCAACTAAAAGTACTGTATAAATACAAGCCTCTACTGAGATCTCTTTAACTTAACTCCCACCTTGGATACACGTCCCAGTGGCGAGTCTCAAAATTCCTTTGCCAAGTGCTACTAGGCTCTGCAGCCAAAGGAAGACTTAAGTTAGTACTGTACTTAACTAACAAGCCAACTAAATATACCCATATAGACTAGAATCACAAGGATTCTCAAATGCCGTACCTGTACACACAAAAGAACACTACCGCGATAATACTCAACGATTACCCGGTCCAGTAACTTCAGTCTCTGCCTAACATAACTAGGGAGTGAGAATTCGACAATTCTCAGTAAGGGGTCTTCAGTGTACCTGTAAGAAAATTACTAGGACTGGACATATGATGAACATATGTAAACTTACTGCGAGCTCACACAGCATGAAGGCCTGATATATGCACATATAACTAGGCCATAAAGACCTCTCCTCAACTAGTCCTCCTCACGGTGCATCACTCCATGCCTAGCGAGTTCTGATCACTAACCCGCTCCTAGCAAGCCGAAGCTTACTGGATGCAATCACGTAGCCTTCCCATAGTCGTTATGCAGGGGAATTATGGTGGAACTTTGTAGACTAGGCCATAAGACCTTTTGTTGTAGACTAGATGAACAAGGTTTCACCTTGGGACCTCGTGGCTACGGCACGGCTAGGCCAACAAGGGTTCTAAACCTCTCACCTGAGCTAGTGGTACTTAATTATGCTCATTTGCAACATAGTTTCCTTGCTTGTTGCACAAGCAACCTTAAAACTCTACAAAACTCAAGGAAACTTCTATATTTTTTGGGACTTTCGGAAGTCTCAGAGTACCCCCAAAATCCTTAGACCCCTAGGTACGCTAAGAACCCCCTTAGGTCTCATTTGGATCAAGCTAGCAAAATGTGAAAAATTCACCATTTTTTTCTGTGGCAACGGGTCGCCACAGTTAGGGACATTCGGTGACAAATTTCTGGATTGGCGATGTGTCACTGGGGTCGACCTATAATTGGCGACGCGTCGCCAATCTGCAGAAATGCAGAATTTGGCGCATTTTGCTTCTATGAACTTTGGACAATTCCTACACATACCAAACATGCATGGAATGCCTCCAAATTTCATACACACATAGAACATAACCAACTATCACAAGCTAAGCTATGATGTCTTGTAACATCAATCCAATCCTCCCAATTCCTCTAGTCCACCATAATTCAACCAAAACCTTTAACTAATGCCATAGCTAAAACCACTCGAATTCTTCAAGCAAACTCAAGCTATTGGCATTAAATGAACTTGAAGACATACTCCCCTTACCTCAACTCCAAGTAACACACAAGAATCAAGCTCCCTTTCAACCAACCAAGCTCACCAAAGTTCTACACCAATTCTAAACCAAAAACAAAGCACTAATCACTAAAACTTCATTCTCTAACCAAAACCCAAGCTTCAAACTAACTAATAAACATGAATTCAATCAAGAACACATTTCTTACCTCATTTAAAAACAAGGGAAGTGGAAAAATGCCCTTCCAAGCTTCAAAAACATGGTTTCAAGCTTGAAATGCACTCCTCCAAGCTTATATACTTTGATAACTTCTTGTTCCACCAAGAATTTCTTAATTCCAAGGAGAATTGGATGGAGAAATGAGAGTGGATAGGATGAACACGAAAATATGGCAGCCACCCTCACTTTCCCCTTCTTAAACCCTCCCTTAACACACAAGATACAATTAAGCCCCCATCTTTGTAACTTAGTGATTCTTGATTAAATTCTTGTCTATTCTTTCAAGTTTGAGTTAAGGTTGAAATTTAAGTTATAAAAATTCATTTCAAAACTCTTAGGACTTGTCCCGGCTATTCAGGATGCAAAATTACCATTTTGCCCTTGAACTTTGTTCAGTGCGTTATTTTTCTCGAAACTTAGTGAACTTTGCTAAACTTCTCAATTCTTGCTATTTAAACTTGAATTAAGGTTCTAAACTTAATTTAGAACACTTTACCTTCCTCAAACATGCATCCCACTACAAAGGCCGTAACACCATACAATACCATGCTCATCCTGTACTTCGTCAGATGGGCCTGGGGGTCACTACACCCATCATATGTCTCCATACATGGTACTCGAAAATCGTTGGGCATTGGTGCTTCTACGATAGTATGGATAAAGAGGGACTCCTCTCCAGTTAAGGTCTCCAATAGCCTTGACTTGACAGTCTTCTGAGAGACCTGTCTTTCCACCTTTTCCAACCTCTCTAGGATTTTATCCATCAGGACAATAGTGCCCTAGTCTCCTTGCTGCCTGGGAACCATCGGCAAGGGAGAATAGCATCATTTTCTTGGTGAGTCACTTCACAGGCGGGGGATAGGGACTTCTCATCCAAGGATGGACTTCACCGGCGGAAAGTCCTGGGCTCTTTCGACCGTGCTCTTGCAGTGCATCATCCCCTAGATGGTATGTTCTCCGTTGAAGACTCCTCATGAGGGATTTTGGTACCAGAGCTCTAGCGAGGTGACTTATGACCTTTCTCCAAACGGGGATCTGGAGAGGGTGCCCTTTTTGAAGGTGCTTGTGACCACCGTTAGTCAAGTTTTTTTGTCATTTCAGCCACGATAGAGTGCTGAAAGTCATGTAGAAAACCCATTGTAACCATCAAAGGATGCTCGTCCTCCGACAAGGAAGTCTCCACTGTAGGCTGTTTAGTTGTTGCTTGAGTCTCCAGCGCGGACTCGGACCTTGGGAGTCCCTTGTCCTTTGAATGCTGAGTCTCGACAACAACGACTTGGGGGTGAGTTCCCATAGATGGTGCCATATGATGCCCGGTGACATCTTTGTTGTATGACATGCTGGGCCTGAGAAAGAGAGACTTCCGATAAGATATCTGCAAGACCTTGAAGAATATGGGTTAAGAGCTCCCCGGAGTGTGTTTCTGGGGGAGGGATCTCTGACGTCCAAATCAGTATACAGGAGGGAAGTTGCTAAGAGCAAAGAGTAGGAAGGAAAGAGTACCGTATATTATTACCTGGGAGCCTCCCTAGTATTTATAGGAGGACTGGGGAAAAAGGCCGTTGTGCCTAGCTTGAGTGGATCAAGACACGTGTCCGGTCGGATCTGGCTCATACCTTCAGAGAGGGGAATCTCCAACTGGCTGTAGATAGTTCTGGCCAGATGGTAGGGGCGTGTATGAGGCTTCTTGTCAGAGATCTCTCAACTGTATTTGTCATTTTTCCATAAGTCCCCTTCGAGGATCTGAGACCCCTTCGGCCAAAAATCTCAACCGAGGGCAACTAGAGAAGGCCTTACGGATGGGCGAACCTATCTTATGGAGACATTTCCTCTGTCGAGGATGATAGACCTATGTTCCCGAGGTTGGTAGTGTACATTCCTGAGGAAGGTAAAGAACCTTTTTTCGGAGTTGGTCGCATATCCTTCCGAGGTTAGTATAGAGAATTCTTCCAAGGTTGGTCGTATGAATTCCCGAGGGTGGTGTCAGGTCTGCCAATAAGAAGGTTTTGTGGGTGATAGCCCTTCGGCTATCATTATGCTACTGCATTCATGCAGGTAACCACCTAGTGAATCATTTATTGATTCTAGTTTTACTGGTTAAGTTATTTGTACTAACTATAGTCATCTTGTAGCCTTGTCGAGGCTTGTGGCACAAAGAAGGACACAATGGAACATGGATCTCAGTAGTAGTCTTTTAGTATACATATGTATGCTAATTTGGCCTCCAATGTCTCTAGGTCGAGTAGTATTTTAGTTGTTTTTGGGTATGTGCATAGTCTTTACTTTTGTAATGATGCTTGTGCAGGGTTATTACTTGTAGTAAATACACTTATCTTTTATGCTTTGACTTGTGCTTTAGTTATGTTTTATAAATGTTGGAAACATTTTTTATTCCTTTTTTTAAAGTGAAATTCAAGTTGAAGTAAGTGCATGCATAATGCATAATAGTTTAATAACTACATGCATGAAAGGTTTTAAAATGGGACAGGTAATTAACTAGCTAATTGTAACTAGAACAGGACTCTGATTCCGTAGTCTTCTTGGGAGGGCCTCATTCTGGGTAGGTACGCTATAGAGAGTAGGTTAGGTAAACCCGAGAGCCAACCCAAACCACCCCTATTAGATTAGGTTGAGTTAGGTTAGGTAAAAATGAATTATAGTTCTCAGATTGGTTCCACATCTGAGAGAACTGTCAGTTTTTCCATCTGGAACCAACCAACCTGAGGTCACACTAAACCTAAGATAAATGTATAAATATATAATGAAAACTATGATATTACTAAATTGCTGATATATTTATGTATGAACATGCACTCTTAAATGTGTACGTTACAAAATTGCTTGTATATCTGTGTATAAACATATACATTGAAATATATATATTAAAAATTATGATATTATTAAATTGCTCATATACTAAGAACATATACATTTAAACGTGGATTAAGTTGTGTGTTATGTTGAATATTTCTTACGGTGGTTATGGATGCAATTTTATTATATTATTAAATTGTTAATTATTATATCTATATGATAGGAACCAAAAAAACCAAAGAACCAAAATAGAAAAAACCAAACCCATGGTTTTTAGTTCTATATAGGTTCTCAATTCTCGAGTTTGTAAGATTTTTCTGGAACCATCACTATTTCAAGTTGGCTCCATTCCACTAGAAAATTAGACAAACCCAAGCCATGCTCACCCTTTTAAAAATATATGACTTTTTATTTTTTTTTTAAAATATAGGAACTAACCTATAAATATCTGAAAGTTTATGGGCTACGTAGTAATTTCCCCTGATATGGACTTAGGACAATGAATCCTAAACAATTATGAACGTTGGGAAATTCTTGGATTATTAGAATCATGAAGAATTATTTTCCAGCCCCAACTAAACAAAAAATTCTTATGATATCAACATTCAAATCGTGCTTGTCAAAATTTATGAACCAAACGCCCTTTTAAGATTTCTCATCATCAAGTATTTCCAAAGTGTCTTAAAAACTAGCATCTATAAAAGATTTAGGGGACAGTGCATTTTCAATCCTAATATTTTTAACATTTTACCATATTAATTTTAACATTTCTTGATTTGCCAAAGAAGTCCTAAAACATTAAAGCCATCAACCATGTTAGTCTTTAAACTCTCAATTTTTCCATCTAGCAAACGGAATGTATACAAAAAAGATGACTAACAGGATTGGCGGCTTAAACAGTTTAGGACTTCTTTGGCAAACCAATGAATTTTAGGACTAATGTGGTAAAACTCAAAAAGTTTGAATCTTATTGATGATAAGTGATAGCCGAAGGGCTATCGCCCCCGAAGAACCTCACATTAGCGCGCCACTTCCGATACAGATAAATGCGTCAAGACCCCAGTGAAGAGAGGGCCACACCACCCTCAGATAAGCCGGATAGGTGCTACCGCTCAGGAAACCTACGGGGCCAACTTCAGTCAGAAGGAGTCACCGTCTTTCCCGAAGGCGACCTCGCGCCGATCTTTTTAGGCACCTTCTAAGTGCTTGGCTTAGGCCGAGAAGGACCAATAAAAATGAGAGAAAACAGAAAGGGAGAGTAAGAAGAACTATGGAGTCTAGTGCAGTGGTCTATGAGTAAAGCTGGAAACTTTCAGGGCCTAAATGCACATGGGAAGGAACTATGGAAAAACAGGCAGAAATCCAAGAAAGGGGATCAAATTGTACACTGAGATGGGTGGTACAATTAAAACCATAAACTTAAGGTTGGCATTTTTGGCCATGCAAACTTTTATGGTGGCTAGTGCAAAACTAGACCAAATGTGGGAGACAACAATGATTACTAGTCAAAATCTTGTCTACCACTAGTGTACTATTCACTAGTTACTAGTTAAACCAACTAGTCTTTATTCTAGTTACATGGCCGGTTATGCATGGGAGTTTATGACATGTTGGTACTTGTGCTACTTTGTGCATGGCATTATGAGCCATGAAGAAGCTTGAGTGCCTAAGTGAGCACATGTTTTAATGGTGCTTTTTGTGATCAAGAGTGGGTAAGGGCATCATTGTTTCATGCACGAAAATGGAGGGCAAAAGTTAGGATTTTAGCTAACTAAAACACTAGACTTTCGGCCGAGTTAACTTAGCACCATTTGGAGTTCATTTTCGGGTTTTCAATGCTCTTTCTTGGCCGAGTGTGTTCTTGGAAGATCACCCATCACTTGGTCTTGAACTCAAGCAATTGGAGAACTCTTGAAGAATTCAAGCTTGGGACCTTGATTTCGGTGCTAGACTACTTCAATTTCAAGCTTGGAGTTGAAGAACCAAGGAGGGCCGAGCCAACCAAGCTAGGGTTCTTGAGGTAACCTTGTTTCCTTGAATTGGTATTTTCTTGAACAAGGATTTGAGTGCTCAAGTGTTGCCCTTAAACTAAGTGAATTGAGCATTGTTTATGTTGAGGTGGAAAACCTAGTCTTGGCCGAATGTGTTGGATGAATGAGCTTGATGTTCTTCTTCATTTCCATGGAAATTAATCCATGACTAAGTGTTGTTGTTGCCTATTTATGCTTGTGCTAGGCAAATTTGAGCGAAGAACATCAAGTTGAACAAGTGGAAGTTTGGCCGAAAGGTGTATTTTGAGGTAATGGTGTGTTCCTCGTTGAATTACATGGTATTAGTGCCATGATCATTGTTTAGTGATGAGTTGATGAGCATATGATGGATTAAAGTGATAAAGAACATTGATATATGTAGATAGGCACTATGCCCGAGAACTTGGATTAATGTATTGAGTGTTCTTTATTTGATAACATGGTAATTGTGCCATGAGTAAGCCTTATTGATGGCTAGAAAATCAAGTAGTGAGTAAAAGGATGAGTAACACCTTTGTATATGAAATTGGACTATTTGGCCGAAATCTTGAATTAGTATATAATGGTGTACTTCAATGGGTTACATGGTATTGATGCCATGAGTGATGTTCATTGGTGATTAAATGACCATGAAATGTGTTAATTGGATGAATGACACAAATATGTGGAATTGGTCATGGTGACCGAGAGCTTAGATATGTGTAGTGTAGTGTCCTTCATTGAAGACATAGTAGTTAGTCCATGGGATGGTGCTGTTAATGCCTATGTGTTGTTATGGTAGGCATTGTGATTGAAGGACACTTGGTCTTTTGAAGTTGGCTTGAAACCGAAAGCTCTTGAGGTAGGGTTCACTAACACTTGATGTTGCTTGGTAATGTGCCATGGTTCAAGTGTTTAGAGTGGCTAAGTGATGGTTAAAATTTGCCAAATGACCTTAGTTGCTTAATAGGCTTTAAAGTTTATACTCAGTTGAATTGTTGATTAGCTAATTGACTAGTGTGCATGTACTAGAAATGCAAGTAAATGTGGCCTATTTGCTTGGCATTTTGGGAGCTCCAAGTGGAAATGTTATATTGGAAAGGTTTGTGTGCAAAAATGCACATGCGTACATGTAAGGCTTATATGGCCGAGACCACTTTTGTGGAGTGTGTGTGTGTCCTTGTGTGCTTTGGTGATTCCTTGTGCATGCTAACCCCACTTATGGATTAATTGCCATGGTTATCTATCTTGTATATGTATATGCTTGGTTTTCTTGTCTTTGTGTCTGTTTTGCAGGTTGAACTAGCTAATGGGAGGTTAAGCTTTGAGTGAATACTCAGTGATAGCCAAACGCTATCGCCTCTATCTGGCCGAACTCCCTGCCACAAGAATGGCCAGAAGAAGCTGGCGCTACCCGAGAAAAGGTGTGATCATGCACCTCGGGAGATAGCCGAAGAGCTCCGAACCCGGCACGCCAGGAAAACCCGAGGACACTACTTGCCCCCCAAAGGTTGTGAACAGATCGCCTTCGGAAAAGCGGCACCAGACATAGCGAGCCGAACATGATATCCCCGAAGGCGGAACTCCCTGAAACTGGGAACCCCCGAACTGAGGGCTTGTTTCCCGAAGAGGCTCTGTCCGTACCAAAGGACGACCTCACCCAGGGACCTCGGGAGTACGGCAGGAGCATTTATGGAAGCATTTAAGGAAGCCTCTGACACGTCCTTTCACAGACGTCACAAGCCGCCTCAAAAGGCGCTCTGACACACGGATGCCATCAGAATCACATCATGGCCCATCTCAGCACATGGCTCAAGGCAACCTGCTACCAGCTATCTGTCTCCTACGCCCAGAAATTCAGGAACATCCGACCGAACACGTGTCGCGATCTGAACGGGCTAGGCACTCCTATAAATACCAGGAATTAATACTTGGCAGGAGGTTGGTTGGCAAAACACTGCTCCCACACTCTGAGAAAATTACCAGGCAAGACTCTTCAGCCCTGTGTGCTATTACCTTTGCCTTTTTCTCAGCCAACCACTGACTTGGGCGTCGGAGGCTCCCCCCCCGGAAAAACACTCCGGGGGCCTCCTAACCCTTTGTTTCTGAGCTTTCAGGCACACTCCCTTGGGCGATCCATCCTCCAGGCGTTCTTCCTCCCAGAAGTCTCTCCACCAGTCACCATGACTATAAACGATGAGGCCCCTGGCCATCATTTGGCGCCGTCTGTGGGAAACCGCTCTGAGATCGCCGTCGTTGAGACTCGGCGTTCTAAGGACAAGGGACTCCCAAGGTCCCCGTCCGCGCCTGAGACACAACCGGCTGCTGAGCAAACACTCCCAGAGACTTCTGCGCCTGAGGAAGACCGCCCTCTGGTAATCACCATGAGTTTCCTGAGGGACTTCCAACGTTCGGTCGTGGCTGAAATGACCCAGCAAATCGACCGGAGATGGCCGCAGCAAACACAGGCCCAGAGCCCCCCCTCACCAACACGCCCTCGGGAGAAAAGCCCCAAGTCTACTCATTGCAGCTTGGGAAGCGGAGATCCGCGCGAAGAATCGTCCACAGAAAATACTCCCCTTGGGAAACAGCCTGTGGGGCAGAAGAGGTCTGAGCGACCAAGGGTCTTGCAGCAAAGAAGTTCGCTGCCTGAGGCGAGGTCCCTGTCCCCTCAGTGCCGAACTCGCTCCCTGAAGAGGCGCCGGAAATCTCGCTTCCCTGAAGAAGGACCTAGTGCCACAGTGCTTATGGAGAGGATATTAGCATGGATAGATAGGGTGGAGAAACTAGTGGCCAGAAAACCCGTTTAGGCCAGACTCTCGGGAACATGCTGCGAAGATGACTCCCCATTCATTCAGGCCGTTGTTGAGGCAGCCATGCCAGGTGACTTCAGAGTACCTCGATTGGAAATTTATGATGGCCGTACTTGATAGCCAAACGCTATCGCCTCTATCTGGCCGAACTCCCTGCCACAAGAATGGCCAGAAGAAGCTGGCGCTACCCGAGAAAAGGTGTGATCATGCACCTCGGGAGATAGCCGAAGAGCTCCGAGCCCGGCACGCCAGGAAACCCCGAGGACATTACTCGCCCCCCCAAGGTTGTGAACAGATCGCCTTCGGAAAAGCGGCACCAGACATAGCGAGCCGAACATGCTGTCCCCGAAGGCGGAACTCCCTGAAATAGAGGGAACCCCCGAACCATGAGGGCTTGTTTCTCCCGGTTCAACAGTGTCACTGATCGACCTCAACTTTCTCGGGAGTAAATCCGCATTCTATATGACACAGGGCCTTCGGAATTAACTTAGCTTGGCAGGAGGCTCAAAGGACCCCCCGGACACCCTCGGAATAATTTTCCCAAGGGCCGAACTGCACATTACCAGGCAGGAATTCCTCAGCCCTTTGTGCCAAAGTGCCTTTCTCTCCGCGCCGACCAATGACAATGGGCAAGCCCGTAATCCTACCGGAAAAACAGGACGATCTCGGAGGATGCGGGGAACCCTCAGCCTGAGCTTTTTCACTCCCCTGAGCATCCACCACCACCAGGCGTTCTCATCCTCCCAGAAGAAAGGCAAGGGACGCATGATAAACGGCGGCCAAGGGCCATGACCGGCACGATCTAAGGGAGAATGCTCTGAGAAGTCGCTCCAGTTTCATCGCGACCACGGTCATTTCGACACCGAAGACTGCGTTCCAGCTGAGAAGTACATAGAGGCTGCTGAGCAAACACTCCCAGGGACTTCTGCGCCTGAGGAAGACCGCCCTCTGGTAGTCACCATGAGCTTCTTGAAGGACTTTCAGCGATCGGTCGTTGCTGAAATGACCCAGCAGATCGACCGAAGGTGGCCACAGCAAGCACGGGCCCAGAGACCCCCCTCACCGACACGCCCTCGGAAGAGAAGCCCCAAGTCTACACATCGCAGTTCGGGGAGTGGAGACCCTCGCGAAGAATCATCCACAGAAGATATAGCCCTCGGGAAATGGCCTGTGGGACAAACCGGGTCCAAGCGACCGAGAGTTTCACAGTGAAGCAGTTCGCCGCCTGAGGCGAGGTCCTTGTCCCCTCAGCGCCGAACTCGCTCCCCGAAGAGGCACCGGCGATCTCCATTCCCTGAAGAAGGCCCTAGCGCCACAGTGCTTATGGAGAGGATACTAGCACGGCTGGACAGAGTGGAGAAACAAATGGCCAGAAAACCTGTCTGGGCCAGACTCTCGGGGACCTTCTGCGAAGATGACTCCCCTTTCACTCGTGCCGTCGCTGAAGCAGCCATGCCAGGTGACTTCAGAGTGCCTCGGCTGGAGATATATGATGGCCGCACTGATCCACAGGCCCATCTGACAAAATACAGACGCAGCATGATAATGCACGGTGCTGATGACGCTACCATGTGCAAATGCTTTGAAGTCACCCTCACAGGGCCAGCAACTGCGTGGTACAATTCATTGCCTCCGGGGACCATCACTGAGTTCCAGGAGTTGTCCACAGCCTTCACCCAGCAGTTCATTGGGAGCAGGCCAACGGCGAAGATGCCTTTCTAGATGCTCGACATAGAGCAGAGAAACGGAGAGACCATCCGAGACTATGTCGAAAGGTTCAACAGGGAAGCCCTGAGCGTCCCAGACTTTCGGCCCGAAATCCGCATTCTTGCCATGACACGGGGCCTTCGGCGGGACTCACAGCTGTTCTACGAGTTCTCAAAGGACCCCCCGGACACCCTCGGAGAATTTTATCGAAGGGCCGAACAGCACATGACAGCCGAGGAGCTGAGAATGGCTGGGCAAAGTCAGAGAACCACCGCGCCGAGGGGTCCAATCAGCAAGCCCGTAATCCTACCGAACAGGCAGGACGATCTCGGAGGATGCGGGGAAGGAAGCCTCAAAGTTTCACGCCCCTGAGCACTGCACGGACCAACATCCTCATGGCGCTGGAAAGGCAAGGGACGCAGATTCGGCGGCCAAAGGCCATGACCGCCGATAATAAGAAGGAATGCAAAGAAGTTCTGCTGGTTTCATCGTGACCAGGGTCATGACACCGAAGGCTGCTTCCAGCTGAAGAAGTACATAGAGTCGCTGATAAAACAGGGCCAACTTCGCAAATACCTGCGGATGCCCTCCCCAAAAGGCAGAAAATAGGAGGAAGAAAGGGCCGAAGACGAGGACTACGACTCCGACAGGAGGAGAAACCGAAGTCCAAAAAGGCGACCTCCACCTCCAGTAGGGGTTATCCAAACCATCACCACGGGGCTCCCATCCTCGGAAAGAAAGCGGAAAGCCAGAGAAATTGCAGTCATGGAGTATCAAAGTCCATCAAAGAAGCTGGCCCGCAAAGATGGCTCCACCGTCGTCTTCCCCCACGATGATCCGCTGCTGATTATGGCGAGAACAGGGAACTGGGATGTCAAAAGAGTGTGGCTTGATGATGGCTCAAATGCTGACGTCCTATTCTCGCACCTGCTGCCGAGCTTGGGCATCTCCAGCAGCGAACTGAAGCCTGTCATCTCGCCCACTTTTGGGGTTGGACCATCCGAACTCCCCGTCCTCGGATGGATCGATCTCCCGCTGATGATGAAAGGGACTTCGGTAGACATAGTAGCTGAGTTGTACGCCTCCACAATGGCAAGATTCATCGTCATGGACGTCCCGTCCTCGTACAATGCCATCCTGGGAAGGCAGACACAGGGAAACCTGCACATTCGCCCTGATGTGAAGTACTTGACTATCACATTCGCCACCAAGGATGGAGATGCAGAGATCTTCATAGACCAAGCCGAGGTAAGAAAGGTGTTTGTGAAAGCACGAAAGGCTCAGGCAAACAACTCTACGCAAACGGTGGAGGCAAAGGCGCAGGAGAAAGGCAAAGGAGAAGATCCCGCAAAGGCAGAAACGGAAGCAGTAGATCTTGTCCCAGGACAATCTACCCGAACAGGGAAGAGCTTGGCCGAAGGTGACAAGGAAAAACTTGTATCCTTTCTGCTGGAAAATAAAGATCTGTTTGCCTACTCGCCAAAAGATATGCCGGGGGTGAACCCTGGCATAATACAGCACAGCCTCAAAGTAAGCCCGGAAGCAAGGCCTGTCCGGCAAAAGAAACGAAGCATCTCAGCCCACAAAAGCAACTTTGTCAAAACCGAAGTCCAGCGTCTCCTAGATGCTGAAGTTATCAGGGAGGTCAAGTACCCCGAATGGTTAAGCAACGTGGTCATTGCCACAAAAGAAGGTAGCAGCAAACTCCGGATGTGCATCGACTTCAGAAACTTGAACGATGCTTGCCCGAAAGACTCATACCCTCTGCCGCCAATAGATCAACTGGTAGATTCAACTGCTGAATACAGGCTCCTAAGTTTCCTAGACGCCTTCAGTGGCTACCATCATATAAGGATGGACCCAGAAGATGAAGAGAAGACTGCCTTCATCACCGAGGGAGGAACATATTGCTATATCAGGATGCCCTTCGGGCTTAAAAATGCAGGAGCCACCTACCAGAGGTTGATGAACAAGG
Organism: Aquilaria sinensis; assembly: GCA_005392925.1. Classification (NCBI taxonomy): domain Eukaryota; kingdom Viridiplantae; phylum Streptophyta; class Magnoliopsida; order Malvales; family Thymelaeaceae; genus Aquilaria; species Aquilaria sinensis. The sequence continues at coordinate 183,056 of SMDT01000193.1, read as the reverse complement.
TCTTCAAAGACCAAATGGGGAGAAACATGGAGGTGTATGTTGATGATATGATAGTCAAGAGCAAGCTGCCTGGCTACCACGTTGCAGATTTAGAGGAAACCTTCCAAAAGCTCAGAGCCTTCGGGATCCGCCTTAATCCTGAGAAGTGCATCTTCGGGGTGACCTCGGGAAAAGGATGGAAAGATCCCATAAAGAGATACCTCACAGAAAATATGCTCCCCGAAGACCCCAGCGACGCTGCGAGACTGCGAAGACGCTCCGGCCGATTCTTCCTGATTGGTGAAGAGTTATACCGGCAGGGATATGCAAACCCGCTGCAGAGATGCGTGGCTGAAGAGGATACTGAAATGATCCTTGAAGAGGTCCACGAAGGCATGTGTGGCTCACATAATGGAACTGATGCCCTTGCAGCGGTGATACTTCACCAACGATACTTCTGGCCTACCCTGAGAAAGGACGCAAGACAGTTCGTCCGGAAATGTGGTAGCTGCCAGAGACACGCGAACATCCAGAGGACACCCTCGGAAACGGTAAGTTCGGCTGACTATCCTTGGCCGTTCGCAGTCTGGGGTATAGACCTTATTGGGCCACTCCCCGCAACACCCGGAGGCGTGAAATTCTGTGTTGTAGCAGTAGACTATTTCTCCAAATGGGTCGAGGCAGAACCCCTAGCAATTATCTCGGCAAAAGAAGTGCAGAAGTTCGTATGGAAGAACATTGTATGCAGATTTGGCATACCGAGGGTACTAGTAGCTGATAATGGATCCCAATTCATAGACAAAGGATTCCAGGAATTTATCAGCGACCTCGGAATAAAGATGCACTTCGCCCCAGTAGCTCACCCCCAAAGTAACGGGCAGGTGGAAGTATCGAACAGGACCATAAAAGATGGCCTGAAAAAGAGACTGGGAGAAGCAAAAGGGAAATGGCCAGGAGAACTCCAAAGCGTATTGTGGAGCTACCGAACGACGCCCCGAAGGGCCACAGGGGAAACTCCCTTTTCACTAGTCTTCGGGACAGAGGCCATTATCCCAGTCGAGATAGTCAGACCATCAATACGGGTGCAAATATTTGATGAAGGTGGAAACGACCTCGGCCTCAGAACCAAGCTCGACCTCGTCGGCGAACACAGAGAAATAGCCGAGCTGAGAAGAAAAGCTTTTCAGCAAAGAGTGGCCGCGGCTGTAAACTTACGGGCCAGGCCAAAAGAAATCAAGAAAGGAGACCTCGTTCTCCGAAAGGCTGACTTTGCATCGCGAAGGCCGTCCCACGGAGTACTTCGCGCAAACTGGGAAGGACCCTATCTGGTTCTCGCCGAAGTATGAAAAGGCGTGTACAAACTTGGTGACACCGAAGGCGTAGAATTGAAAAATACTTGGTACTCAGACGCCTTGAAAAAATTCTACGCCTAAGATGAAGCGGAGGAATTGTAAGTACAGAATGCTCTTAAGAAAAGTTCTTAAGTATCCAAAATTGTGCAAAGCAGAATTCCGCGAAGATGCTCGCCGTAATAAAGCGCAGATTGACCTTCCAGAGTCCCTTGAGCCATCACGCTCGGGAAAAGATGGAGAAATCTCGCAGAGGCAGTTTTCCGAAATCCCTTGAGCCATCAAGCTTGGGAAAGATGGGAAACAAGAACGTCGCAGAAGTACTCGCCGAAATAAGCGCAGAGACAGTTTTCCGAAGTCCCTTGAGCCACCACGCTCGAGAAAAACGGAAAACAACTCTCTAAAGATTTCCTAAGTCTCTTGAGCAAACATGCTCGGGACAAAAGGAAAAGAAGGAAAATTTTTTGACTAAGGAATTTCCGAAGTCCCTCGAGCGAACGTGTTCAGGACAAAATGGAAATGGAAAAGCCTGCAAAAAGACTTAGTCAAATGTTTCAGACTTTCCAAAAAGCCTCTGGAGCGAACAGGCTCGGCCAAGGGAAGGTAAAAGAGTTTCTTTGATTACAGGTTCTCCGAAGTCTCTTGAGCAAATGCGTTCGAGGTAATGAAAATAAAGAAACTTGAAGAAACACTTAGCCAAAAAAGTCTTCATTAAGGAGTAAGCTGCTTTACAATAAAAAAGTGCCCGAAGAAGGAATACAAAATAGAAGGGAAGGAAAAGGGGCCCTAAAATAGCCTAAGGGTTCGTGGCGTCCCGAAAGCCACTCGCTTGCCCGCCCTTTTCCACCACCTTTCGCACTGGAATTGAAAGAGGAAGGTTCAAATGTTTGACCTTGGACCATTCCCACCGAGGTCCCCCAGGAATGTTTAGAGCCTCTAGAAAAGAGAGGTCCAGATCTGGGAACCTCTGGAGGACTTGGTGCCGAGCAAGGCAGAAACCGTCCTGAAAGGCGACCTTGGCCATTTCATCAGACTTGTTCTTCTCGAGCTCAAGGTCGTCAAGCTCGTCCTTCAGGTCCGCGATCTCCTCTTCCAGCGCCTTTATCTGCTCCTTTCCCTTCGGATCCTTCTTCAAGGACACGACCTCGGCTGCAAGGATGTTTTTCTCAGCTGTCAGCGCCAGTATGATCTTGTCAGATTCTGACTTATGCTTTAGAAGCTCTTCGTTGGCGGCCAGCATTCCTTTTATCTGCTCGCCGAGGTCAGCAATCTTCTGGGAGGAGTCCTTTTCAAGTTCTTCTTTCTCCTTCCGGAACTCCTCCCGAAGGGCAGCAACTTTCTCCTTCGCAGCATCCGCTAGCTGCTGGTTTTTGGCGATCAACTCCAGGCGTGTGGCCTTCGCCTTTTCTAAAGTATCTAAGGCCGTGGTTCGGAACACAGCCTCCCTGGCCACCCGAACTCGGAGGTAGCCAGCATACCCCAGCAGCTGCGAAGAAGATAAACGCAAGGTCAGTAAGAGCCAAACACTTAGGAAAAAATTGAAGGAAATGGGTCTGAAGAGTATACCTGAGCAGCATGCTCGGTAACTTTCGCGGCGAGATCGTTGTCCTCCGGATAGGTCGCCGCAATAGCCTTGAAGGAGGCCTCAGTAAGCACCCCCTTCGAAATTTCCTTCGCCATTTGAGGACAGTCCTCGGAGTACAAATTCATGTCCTCCGTGAACGTCCAGAAAGGCTCCTTTGGTATCTTCCCTTGCGGGATTTTGGCGTCCCGAAGAGCTCGCTTTCGAGCATGTTCGGCCGCCCAGTCAGGGGTAGTCAACTCCCCTGCGTGGCAAGAATGAGAAGGAGATTAAAGACAAAGAAGCCAAATCCAGAAAAAAACAAAGGAAGTACGCTTTGTCTGGAAACAAACCTGGTGGAACCTCGACAACGACGTCCTCGGAGTCCTCGGCCTCCTCGGTCGAAATGCCCTTGCCCTTCCGCCTGCGCCGCTCCTCGGCAGAAGGTACTTCTACCACTACATCAAGGAGGGCCTGCGACGCAGTAGGACTTTGGGGAGGGACGTCGGTTGGAGGGACGTCGGCGGAAGCAGAGACCTCGGCCGAATCGACAGGCGGCGAAGTGACAGCAACCTCGGCGTCCTCGTTTCCCTCCCCAATACTTTCCAAATGAGAGGAAAGAACAGTCTTCTTCGCCCGTTTAGCCGAGGGACCAGCACCAACGGACTTCCGCCTTCGGGAAGCCGCCTTCTTTGTCTGCTCCCCCTTCTCCACTTGGCCGGAGAAAAGGGACTTGTAATAGGCGGCAGTCCCGTCGCCCATCTCTGAAAAAGGAGAGAAGAATCAGCGTAAGTCCGAGGAAAAAACAGCAAAGGAGTAGAAGATGACTCACTTTCGACAAGCTTTTCGAAAGAAATTTCCTCCTTAAGAAGCTTGACCAACCAGGAATCCTTCCCGGCGATGGCAGGAGCTGGCATCTTGAGGTCAGTCTCGTGCTCCTTTACCACCTTTAATTCCCGAAGGACCTCTTCGGTCATCAACTTCCAGTTGATTGGAAAAGGGTAAAGGGCGCGCGGAGCGACCTCGGGATCCCAGTCAGAGACAGCCCGAATGCGGGCGTCGAAATCCGCGAACACGGGAGCCAACTCTGGGGTCAGCAGCATCCTCGGATCAACAACGTCCACATCCAGTGTTCCCTGAGCCCATTTGGTCGGAACGTACGACCAGGCCTCGTCCATCTTCAGGAAGAAGAACTTCTGTTGCCACCCCCGCCAGTTGCCACCCCCGCCAGCTATCCTTAGTGGCGAAGGTGAACATGAATTTCTTGCTCCCGGATCCCCGAGGTAGCATGAAATAGAAGCCACCCTTCGGGACCACAGAGAGCTTGTAGTACTGCATAAAGATTATGAAATGGGGTTCTATCCCGAAGACGCCACACATGCAGAGGTAGGCGTTAAAATAGCAGAACGAGTTCGGGGGAAGCTGGTTCACAGCAATGCCATGAAATTTGCAGAACTCGCACACCATCTTCGGGGGAGGATACCGAAGACCGGCCTTCAGCTGGGCTCGGAAAACGGTAACCTCCTTACTATGGTTTCAAAAAGCATAATGGCTAGAACGAGGCAGCCTAGTAATGGCGTAAGAGGGAAGAAAGAATTTTTTCTTCCACCTCTCTAACTTTGCAGGGGTGGTGCAACAAGGATGGGCTAAAAGAGGCTGCCAGCTCTCAGGAATGGGCATTTTCGACATGAAAACGAGTTTGAAAACGGAAGAAAACAGTTTCCAGAGAAAAACTCAAAAGAACAGAGGGATCAAAACGCTCTGGAAAACAAAATCCCACCGAAAGATTTGCCAAAATCTGAGGACGCTGTCGTGAAAGTTGACTGGAAAAAAGCTCTGATTAAGGTAGCTCCGCCACAGAAAGCAAGAAAGTGCAAGAACAGGGGCAAAGCAGAGAGCAGAAGAAAAAACAAAAGGAACTTATGATGGAATGGGCTATTTATAAGCCAGAGGTGGGCAACCGAAACATCGTCATAAGTACCCTTTGATAGCCAAAGGCTATTGCCTCCTCTGTAGTAACTCCCTGCCAGAATATTGGCCGAGGAGTCTGACGTCACCCAAGAGAGGATCTTTTTACTGACCTCGGAAGGTGCGAAGTCAAACACTATGAGCTCGAGACTTTGGTTAGCTCGTCAGGAATTCCGAGGATAACACCGTCTCCATCGAGGGGCCAAACTGACCGTCTTCGGGTAAGAAAGCCATCTCTCTGAAGCAAGGAAGAATCTCCCCGAAGGAAGAGGCCCCAAAGAGGTCTTCCTCGAACAAGAAACACCTGAACGAGGGAATCCCCGAACTATGGGTGTGAGTCCCGAAGAAGGTGTTCATCAAGGGCGCTCCCAGAATTATGGGATAGATCCCGAAGGAGGTGCTCGCACCGAAGGACGGATAGAATCCGAAGAGGGTGCCCGCACCGAAGGGAGACCTCGCCCAGGGGACCTCGGGAGTACGGTATGAGCATTTAAGGAGCCTCTGACATGTCACCCACAAGCCCTACACGTCACATCTGAACGGCGAAATGACACGCCGCAGCCGCCCCAGTCCTGACACAACCCGTCCGGGTCCAGGGCTAAAAGAGGCTGCAAACGGCTGCCTGTCCCCTAGGTCCAAAGAGACAGATCAAATCCGACCGAACACGTGTCATGATCTGAACAGACCAGCTACTCCTATAAATACTAGGAAATGGGACTGGGCAAAGGAAGGGCATTTTCCTCTCTCTGAGAAAACACAGAACAGGCAAGACACTTGATCCCTTAGTGTTCTTCCTCCACTCTCACTCAGAAAACTGACTTGGGCGTCGGAGGGTCCTCCCCGGAAAAGCAAACCGGGGACCTCCTAACCTTTTCTTTGAGCTTTTCAGGCGCACTCAGCTGGGAAACCTGAGCTCCAGGCGCTTGCCTCCACAGGAAGTCTCTCCACCTGTCAACATGACAACAAACGAAGATGCCTCGGGGCATCATTTGGCGCCGTCTGTGGGAAACTACTCCCAGGTAGCTGTTGTCGAAACTCGGCGTTCGAAGGACAAAGGACTCCCGAAGTCCCCGTCCGCGCCTGAGACCCAACCAGCTACCGAACAAAGTCCCCCAGAGACTTCCTTGCCTGAAGAGGAACGCCCTCTTGTCATCACCATGGGTTTTTTACGAGACTTTCAGAGGTCTGTTGTGGCTGAAATGACACAACAGATAGACCGAAGGTGGCCGCAACCAGCCCAGGCGCAAAAACCCACTTCGCCAGCACGACCTCGGGAGAAAAGCCCAAGGGCAACCCATCATAGCTCGGGAAGTGGGGAGCCACGGGAAGAGTCCTCGACAGATAACTTGCCCCTCGGAGCACGGCTGGCGGAAAGAGCGAGGTCTGAACGACCCGAAGTCCCGTCCAGAAGAAGTTTGTCGCCAGAGGCAAGGTCCCCCTCACCTCGGTACCGAAGTCGCTCCCCGAAGAGACGGCAACAGTCCTTTTACCCAAGAACCTCCAAGCACCAGGAAGAGGAGCCCAGTGCCACGCTCCTCCTGGAGAAAGTCTTGGCAAGACTGGAGAGAGTGGAACAGCAGGTGGCACGCAAGCCTGTTTGGGCCAGGCTAACTGAAACCGTCTCTGGAGATGAAACTCCTTTCGCCCGAACAGTGGTCGAGGCGGCCATGCCAAGTGACTTCAGGCTACCTCGGCTAGAGACCTATGAGGGTCGGACTGATCCCCAGGCCCACCTAACAAAGTACAAACGCAGCATGGTGCTACACGGGGCTGATGATGCTACACTCTGCAAGTGCTTTGAAGTCACCCTCGCAGGACCAGCAACTGCCTGGTACAATTCCCTGCCTCCCGGAAACATCAGGGGGTTCCAGGAGCTGTCCACAGCGTTCACCCAACAGTTCATTGGGAGCAAGCCGACGGCGAAGATGCCCGTCCAGATGTTTGACATAGCACAAAGAAACGGGGAGACCATCCGTGACTATGTCGAGAGGTTCAACAGAGAGGCCCTCAGTGTTCCGGACTTTCGTCCCGAAATCCGCATCCTCGCCATGACGAGGGGCCTCCGGAGGGATTCGCACTTGTTTTATGAATTCTCCAAAGATCCCCCGGACACGCTGGGAGAATTCTACCGAAGGGCTGAACAACATATGACAGCCGAAGAGCTGAGAATGACCGGACCAAAGGCTGACCATATTCACGCTCGTGGCGAAGGGTCCAGCCAGCAAGCCCGGTGTCCAACGGAACAGTTAGGCCGACCTCGGAGAATGCGAGTAGGAGGAAGGAAGCCCCAAAACTTTACACCTCTGAGCACCACGAGGGCTAACGTCCTCATGGCGTTGGAAAAACAGGGGGCTCAAATCCAACGACCGAGGGGCATGACTGCTGACAACAGAAGGAACATGAAGAAGTTCTGTCAGTTCCACCGTGATCACGGTCATGACACCGAAGACTGCTTTCAGTTGAAAAAGTACATTGAATCACTGATAAAGCAGGGCCAGCTTCGGCGTTATTTGAGAATACCTTCCCCGAAAGGGAAAAAAGAGGAAGAAGGAAAGCCCGATGACGAGGATTACGATTCAGACAGGCGAAGGAACCGAAGTCCGAGAAGGCGTCCTCCACCTTCGGCAGGAGTAATACAGACGATCACAACCGGGCTTCCATCCTCGGAAAGGAAAAGAAGGGCCAGAGAGATAGCGGTGATGGAATATCAGAGCCCGATGAAAAAATTGGCCCGCGAGGATGGCTCCACCATCGTATTCCCTCATGACGATCCATTGCTAATAATGGCAAGGATAGGAAACTGGGACGTCAAGAGGGTACTGCTGGACGATGGGTCAAACGCAGACGTCTTGTTCTCACATTTGCTGCCAAGCTTGAGCGTATCCAGGAGTGACCTCAAGACTGTTACTTCACCCACGTTCGGCGTAGGACCATCTGAGCTACCTGTCCTCGGGTGGATCGACCTCCCCTTGATGATGAAAGGAACTTCGGAGAAAGGAACTGCTGAGTTGTTCGCCTCTACCATGGCAAGGTTCATAGTCATGGACGTTCCTTCGTCATACAACGCCATCCTCGGCAGACAGACACAGGGAAATTTGCACATTCACCCTGATGTAAAGTACTTGACCGTCACCTTCGCCACCAAAGAAGGAGACGCAAAGATCTTCATTAATCAAAGCGAGGTGAGAAAGGTGTTCGTCAGAGCACGAAAGGCTCCAGCAAGCAACCTAGCACATGCTGTAGAAGCAAAAGAGCTGGAAAGGGGCGAGGCAGAAGATCCCACAAAAGCGGAAACAGAAGAAGTAGAGCTTGTCCCAGGCCATAGTACCCGAATAGGGAAAAGCATGGCCGAAGGAGACAAGGAAAAACTTGTATCTTTTCTGCTTGCAAATAAAGATCTGTTCGCCTACTCGCCGAAGGACATGCCAGGGGTAAACCCTCGCGTAATCCAGCATAGCCTCAAAGTGAGTCCGGAAATAAAACCTGTCCGGCAAAAGAAACGGAGCATCTCAGCTCACAAAAGTGACTTCGTCAAGACCGAAGTCCAGCGTCTGATAGACGCTAGCGTTATCCGGGAGGTAAACTACCCCGAATGGCTAAGCAACGTAGTAATTGCCACAAAAGAAGGAAGTAGTAAGCTCCGGATGTGCATCGACTTCAGAAATTTGAACGATGCTTGCCCGAAAGATTCATATCCTCTTCCGCCAATAGACCAACTGGTAGACTCAACTGCCGAGTACGGGCTCCTAAGTTTCCTGGACGCTTTCAGTGGGTATCATCAGATAAGGATGGACCCCGAAGATGAAGAGAAGACTGCCTTCATCACCGAGGGAGGAACATATTGCTATATCAGGATGCCCTTCGGACTCAAAAATGCAGGAGCCACCTACCAGAGGCTGATGAACAAGGTCTTCAAAGACCAAATGGGGAGGAACATGGAGGTGTATGTTGATGATATGATAGTCAAAAGCAAACTGCCTGGCTACCACGTTGCAGATTTAGAGGAAACCTTCCAAAAACTCAGAGCCTTCAGGATCCGCCTTAATCCTGAGAAATGCATCTTCGACGTGACCTCGGGAAAGTTCCTTGGGTACATGGTATCCGAAAGAGGCATCGATGCTAACCCCGAGAAGATTAAGGCTCTGCTTGAATTCCGAACTCCTGCCACAGTCAAAGACGTGCAAAGACTCACCGGAAGAATAACCTCTCTGAGCAGGTTTATTTCCAGGTACGGAGATAGGTGTCGACCCTTCTTCAAAGTCCTCACAAAGGCAGCAAAGATGGAAGGCGACCTCGGAAGGAATGGTCATCCTTGGGATGAAGATTGCCAAAAAGCCTGGGAAGAACTCAAAGTCTACTTGGCCAGCCTGCCGACCCTGCGGCAACCTCGGGAGGGAGAGCCCCTCGTATTATACCTCGCCGTCACGAAAAAAGCTGTGAGCTCGGTCCTCGTGAAAGAAGAAGGGCCAAAGCAATGGCCGGTCTACTATGTCAGCAAGTCCCTGCATGGCGCCGAAGTCAGGTACCCTTTGCTTCAAAAAGCTATATATGCCTTGGTACTTGCAGGAAGGAGGCTACGGCCATACTTTCAGGCTCACCCCATTATCGTCCGAAGTACCCTGCCTCTACGGGATGTTATGAGGAAAGTTGATCATTCGGGAAGGCTTTCCAAGTGGTGTATAGAGCTTGGCGAACACGACATCACGTATGAACCCCGGAAAGCTATAAAAGCTCAAGCTTTGGCAGACTTCATCGCCGAAGTACCAAACACCGAGGAGGGACATTCATTTTCGGGCGAAGACGAGCCAGAATGGACGTTATATGTTGACGGGGCCTCAGGATCCGAACACCAGGGAGCTGGAGTGATTATCAGAGGCCCCGAAGGCCTAGAAGTAATGAAGGCCATCAAGTTCAGTTTCAACGCCACCAACAACATGGCCGAGTATGAGGCCCTCATAGCAGGATTACGCCTGGCCAGAAAAATTGGCGTGAGAAACTTGAAAGCCCATAGTGATTCCCAGCTGGTGGTCCGGCAAATGGCAGGGGACTATGGCGCGAAAGACCCGACCTTGGCGAAATACCATGAGTTGGTAACAAAGCTTATTCGGGAGTTCGACGTCATGAAAATCGAGAACGTACCCCGACGAGAAAATGCTGAGGCAGACTGTTTGGCGAAGTCCAAAACTTGCACCGAAGTGCTAAGCCACCCCAGCGTCGCGGTGTTAAGCATAGCGACCTCGGGGAAAGGATGGAAAGAACCAATCAAAACGTATCTCGCAACCAACACACTCCCCGAAGACCCCAGCGAAGCCGCAAAAGTGCGAAGGCGCTCCGGGCGTTTCTTCTTAATTGGAGAAGAACTATATCGGCAAGGATATGCAAATCCACTACAGAGGTGTGTTAGTGAAGAGGATACTGAAATGATCCTCGAAGAAGTTCACGAAGGTGCCTGTGGTTCGCACATCGGAACCGACGCCCTGGCAGCAGTGATACTTCGCCAAGGATACTTCTGGCCTACCCTGAGAAAGGACGCCAAGCAGTTCGTCCGGAAATGTGGTAGTTGCCAGAGACATGCGAACATCCAAAGAACACCCTCGGAGTTCGTGACTTCGGCAGACTATCCTTGGCCCTTCGCAGTTTGGGGCATAGATCTCATTGGGCCACTCCCAACGGCGCCTGGAGGCGTAAAGTTCTGCGTAGTAGCAGTAGACTATTTCTCTAAGTGGGTCGAGGCAGAACCTCTGACAACTATCTCGGCAAAAGAAGTGCAGAAGTTCGTATGGAAAAACATCGTATGCAGATTTGGCATACCGAGGGTACTCGTAGCGGACAATGGATCCCAGTTCATAGACAAAGGATTCCAAGAGTTCATTAGCGACCTCGGGACAAAAATGCACTTCGCCCCAGTAGCTCACCCCCAAAGTAATGGGCAGGTGGAAGTATCTAACAGGACCATAAAAGATGGTCTGAAAAAGAGATTGGGAGAAGCAAAAGGGAAATGGCCAGGAGAACTCCAAAGCGTGTTATGGAGCTACCGAACAACACCCCGAAGAGCCACAGGGGAAACGCCTTTTTCACTCGTCTTCGGTACAGAGGCCATCATCCCTGTCGAAGTAGTACAACCGTCAATACGAGTCCAAGTGTTCGATGAAAAAGGAAATGACCTCGGCCTGAGAACCAAGCTCGACCTCGTCAGTGAACACAGAGAAGTAGCCGAGTTGAGAAGAAAAGCTTTCCAGCAAAGAGTGGCAGCAGCCATAAACCTACGCGCCAGGCCAAAAGGAATAAAGAAGGGAGACCTCGTTCTCCGAAAGGCTGAATTTGCACCCCGAAAGCCGTCCCACGGGGTACTTCGCGCAAATTGGGAAGGACCCTACCTGGTACTTGCCGAAGTACGAAAAGGAGTTTATAAGCTCGATGATGCCGAAGGCATAGAATTAAAAAATACTTGGCACTTAGAGGCCTTGAAAAAATTCTATGCCGAAAAAGTTCGGTGGGAAAGTTGTATTGCACAAGTTGCAAAAATTTGTCTAAGTAAAAAGTTCTGAAGAAGTACAAAACAAGAGTCTCACGAAAGCAATCGCCGACGAAAACAAAAGTAAGTTTTTCCGAAGCCTCTTGAGCGAATATGTTCGGGACAAAGGAAAGCAAGAGTTTGGTTTTCCGAAGTATCTTGAGCGAATATGTTCGGGACAAAGGAAAGCAAGAGTATGGTTTTCCGAAGTCTCTTGAGCGAATATGTTCGGGACAAAGGAAAGCAAAAGTATGGTTTTCCGAAGTCTCTTGAGCGAATTATGTTCGGGACAGAAGGAAACAAAGGAATCTGGCAAAAAATACTTAGCCAAATTTTTATCTATTGAGCCAAAGAGTGCTTACAGAGAAGAAAGTTGCTGAAAGACTACAAAAAAGAAGAAGAAAATGAAGGCAAAAGGCCCTAGTACTAAGGAACCTCGGCGTCTTGAAAACTGCCAGCCTCTGTGCTTTTGTCAGCAGCCTTCGGCGCCGGGAGAGAAGGAGGCAGTTTCAAGTGCTCGATCTTGGACCAAGTCCACCGAGGCTCCTTGGGGATGTTCATGCCTTCCAGGAAGGAGAGGTCAAAATCTGGGAACTTCTGCAGAATTTGGTGCCGAGCAAGACAGAAGCCGTCTTGAAAGCCCAACTTCGTCATATCATCGGACTCCCGCTTGTTGACCGCCAAATCCGCGTAATCCTTCTCCAAATCCTTGAACTTTCTCTTCAATGCCTTCATCTTCTTCTTCTCTTCTGAAGGCTTCTTCAGAGATGCGACCTCGGCTTCGAGCTTTGCCTTTTCCTCGAGCGTCTTTGCAAGGATTGCGTCACTTTCTGACTTATCCTTTTGAATCGTTTCTACGATCGAAGTTAGCTCCGCCATCCAAGAGCTGATGTCGGAAAGTTTCTGGGAGGTGCCTTTCTCCAGCTCCTCTTTCTCTTTTATGAACCCCACCCGAAGTTCAGCAATTTCCTTCTCTGAAGACTGCTTCAGCTGAGCATTGTCGGCAGCCAACGCCGAACACTGGGCCTTCGTCTTGGTGTAAAGGTCCTAGAGTGACGCCCTCCTTTCTGACTCTCGCGCCACCCGAACACGGAGCAACCCGGCATACCCCATCAGCTGCAAAAAAAAGCAAGCAAAGGGAAAATGATGCTAAGTAAAAAGCAAAGGTGAAATTGGCACTGAGGAAACAGTGAAGCGTACCTGGGCGGCATGTTCAGTGAGTTTGGCGGCCAAAGAGTTGTCGCCTGGGTAAGCCACCGTAAGGGCCTTGTAAGAGGCCTCAGTAAGCACCCCTTTGCACACCTGCCTGGCCATCTCGGGACAGTCCTCGGAGTACATATTCATGTCCTCCGTGAACGTTCAGAAGGGCTCCTTCGGAACTTTCCCTGCTGGAACTTTGGCATCCCGAAGGGCCTTCTTGCGAGCGTGTTCAGCAACCCAGTCAGGAGCGGCTACCTCTGCTGCACAACAAGGCAGAAAAATTGGTTAAGGCCAGAAAACCCTTAAGGATTTACAAGAGGAAAAAAGGTTCTTCGACAAAGTACAAACCTGCTGGCACCTCGGTAACGTCGTTGTCAAGAATCGACATCGCCTCAGTAGAGATCCCCTTGCCTTTTATTTGCGCCGTTCCTCGACAGAAGGGGTCTCCTCCCCATCACCCTCCAGAAGAGCATGCGAAGGCGTGGGGCTTTGTGGAAGGACGTCGGAAGAAGGGACGTCGACAGAAGGAACCTCGGGCAAAGGGGTAACAGGGTCTTCGGGCTCCTCGCCTACCTCCTCCGGAATTTGCGGAAGAGAGGAAGGAGCAGCTTTCTAGAAGGGACGTCGGCAGAAGGAACCTCGGGCAAAGGGGCAGCAGGGTCTTCGGGCTCCTCGCCTACCCTCTCCGGAATTTGCGGAAGAGAGGAAGGAGCAGCTTTCTTTGCCCGTTTGGAAGGAGGGCCGGCCGAAGTCTGCTTCCGCCTCCGAGAGGCGGCCTTCTTTGTCTGTTCGCCCCTCTTGGCCTGCCCGGTAAAAAGAGCCTTGTAAAACGCAGCCGCGTCGTCGCCCATCTCTGAAAAAAGAAAAAGAAGATCAGTGTAAGTCCAAGATGAAGTTATGAAGGGAAAAATGAGAAAGTAACTTACTCTCATAAAAAGACTCATAAGTCTCATTCCCCCGAAGGAGTTTCACGAGCCAGGAGTCCTTCCCCGAAGAAGCCGGTTTCGGCATGTTGAGGTCTGTCTCATGCTCCTTTACCACCTTGAGTTCCCGAAGGACCTCTTCGGTCATGAGCCTCCAGTTGATCGGAAAGGGGTAAAGGGCACGAGGAGAGACCTCGGCAGCCCAGTCAGAGACGGCCCGGATGCGCCTGTCGAAGTCCTCAAAGATAGGTGCTACGTCGGCGTCTAGCAGTATCTTCGGGTCAACAACATCCATCTTGAGCCTCCCCTGAGCCCACTTGGTCGGGACGTGCGACCAAGTCTCCGACTTCTTCAGGAAAAAGAATTTTTGTTGCCACCCTCGCCAGCTGTCTTTGGTGGCGAAGGTGAACGTATACTTTTTGCTCCCGGATCCCCGAGGTAGCATAAAGTAGAAGCCACCCTTCGGGACCACGAAGAGCTTGTAGTACTGAAGAAAAACTACAAAGTGAGGTTTTATTTTGAAAACGCCGCACATACAGAGGAAGGCGTTGAAATAGCAGTACGAGTTCGGTGGGAGTTGGTTAACGGCAATGCCATGGAAGTTGCAGAACGCGCTAACCATCTCCGGGGGGGGATACCGAAGTCCGGCCTTCAGTTGGGCTCGGAAAACGGTGATTTCATCACTTCGGTTGGAGAAAGGAAATTGGTCAGGACGGGGCAACCTCGTCACAGAGTAAGAGGGTAAGAAAAACTTTTTCTTCCACTTCGCTAGTTTTGCCGGAGTAGTGCAGCAAGGGTGAGAAAGAAGAGGTTGCCAACTCTCGGGAACAGGCATGATGAAAATGAGTTCGGGAAAAACAACGAAAATGAGTTCGGGAAAAACAACGAAAACGAGTTCGGGAAAAACAAAGAAGAAGCTTTGAAAAAAGCAAAAGGACTAAAACCCACCAAAGGTCTTGCCGAAATCTGGATTTCTGGAAGCCGTCGTGAAAAGTGGGCGGAAAAACGCCTGAAAAAGGAGAACCGCCGCGGAAAATCGGGAGAGAATTAGAAGGCAGAAGAAAGCAAAAGCAGAAGCAAAAAGAGGGTTATGACAGGGCTGGTATATATAGGCCGAGAAGGCCAGGTGAACCGTCGTCATTAGTACCCCTCGGAAGGCGAAGCGTCGCCATAACTGCTAAATGCGCCTGAAAAGTCGCGCCTGCCGTACTCAGTGCATTCCCACCCAATAATAGTGTGCCATGTGTCGGTCATCGCGCAGCAAACGTGCCACGTGTCGTCCATCACGTCGAGCACGCCCTCTGACACCATTTGGTCTAGAGGCGCCGCCCTAGACTGACTCTGCTGGACACAGGATGCAACGCATGAGCAGACCTATAAAGGCAAAAAAGTAGGTTACCTCGAAGACACCAAAAGACAGCCTGTGACTTCGGGCAAAAGGTCTATCTTCGGTACAAGGTTATCCTATTTTCCCTCGCCATGAGGACACCAAGAGACAGCCTGTGACTTCGGGCAGAAGGTGTATCTTCGGCACAGGGACAGCCTATCTTCTCGCACCTCGAGGACACAAAAAGGGCTGCCCATCGCTTTAGGCAGAAGAAGGCGTCTTCGGCGCAGATATCACAACCACAGGACCCGAAAACCGATGAACCGAAGTTTCTCATTTTCAACTTTTCGGAGGGGGGCCTGTGATAGCGAAAGGCTATTGCCTCCTCGGTAGTAACTCCCTGCCAGAATATTGGCCGAGGAGTCTGACGTCACCCAAGAGAGGATCTTTTTACTGACCTCGGAAGGTGCGAAGTCAAACACTATGAGCTCGAGACTTCGGTTAGCTCGTCAGGAATTCCGAGGATAACACCGTCTCCATCGAGGGGCCAAACTGACCGTCTTCGGGTAAGAAAGCCATCTCTCTGAAGCAAGGAAGAATCTCCCCGAAGGCAGAAGCCCCGAAGAGGATCTTCCCCGAACAAGAAACACCTGAACAAGGGAATCACCGGACTATGGGTATAAATCCCGAAGAAGGTGTTCATCAAAGGAACACCCAGAACTATGGGATAGATCCCGAAGGAGGTGCTCGCACCAAAAGACGGATGGAATCCGAAGAGGGTGCACGCACCAAAGGGCGACCTCGCCCAGGGGACCTCGGGAGTACGATATAAGCATTTAAGGAGCCTCTGACATGTCGCCCACAAGCCCTACACGTCACATCAGAACGGCAAACTGACACGCCGCACCCGCCCCAGTCTTGACACAACCTGTCCGGGTCTAGGGCTAAAGGAGGCTGCAAACGGCTGCCTGTCCCCTAGGTCCAAAAGTACAGATCAAATCCGACCGAACACGTGTCATGATCTGAACGGACCAGCTACTCCTATAAATACTAGGAAATGGGACTGGGCAAAGGATGGGCATTTTCCTCCCTCTGAGAAAACACAAAACAGGCAAGACACTTGATCCCTTAGTGTTCTTCCTCCACTTTCACTCAGAAAACTGACTTGGGCGTCGGAGGGTCCTCCCCGGAAAAGCAAACCGGGGACCTCCTAACCTATTCTTTGAGCTTTTCAGGCACACTCAGCTGGGAAACCAGAGCTCCAGGCGCTCGCCTCCTCAGGAAGTCTCCCTACCTGTCAACATGACAACAAACGAAGATCTGTACCCCTTCCCAATCAGATGGAACCTTATGATCGAAGAGGTACTTTGGGAGCTCGAGGTCATTAAGGAGCATATTACTGACAAGAAAAAATGCCAAAACCAACAGTGGACAGGAAGAAGTCCTGGTTGGTCATACTTATTCGGGGCAAACTCTCTTATTCAGCCCTTGTAAAGAGTAAGGTTCTTTCCAAATTGTTATTTGGGATTTCTCCATACTTACACTGATGTTTTTCTCTTTGCAAAGATGGGTGATAAATCAGCAGCTTTCTACAAGAGCCTATTCCTTGGCCAATCTGAGAAAGGGAGCAGAAGAAGATGCCCCGAAAAGGAAGAAGGTGCCAACTGGGCAGTCTTTGGCACTAAAGACCAAAAAACAGAAGGAGGACTCATTCCCTCCTCCCCCGAAGACTGTATAGTGGATCTAGACCATTCTACCAAGGGTGCGTATCATTCTCGAGAGGCGGTGGTCTTATCTGTTTTGTCAAGCCTTGATGCTACTGTAGAGACCCTAGGGACCTCACTAGGGGAGATTTTGGCTAAAGAGTTAGAGGAACGACGAAAGAGAAAGCGCAAAGAGATTCCAGCTAAGGTTCTCGACGTCAGTGACTCTGATGGAGAAGGCACCGAACTTCCACCAAGTTTGTCTCTTAGTCATTCATCTATGAATTTTGGCTTTTTCATGATTTTAGACATTGTAGATGAATGGCTAAGAGACAATGTGATAAAGGAACTTTGGCATGATTTTGCAGAGGAACGGGCCTAGATGGTGTGGATGATGGACGATCTTCGAAGGAGGGCTGTTCGGGATTTAAAGATCCCAAAGGATAAAGTGCCAAGGGAACCTTTCTGGACTTTCACTGAAGACATGAACCTATTTTCGGAGGATTGCCAGAAAATGGCCCCACAAATGGCAAGGGGCATGATCACGAATACCACCTTTTAGACCTTGATTGAGGGCTGCCTGAATGAGGAGATCCTTGCTGCTCAGATGTCCAAGCATGCTACTCAGGTAATCTTTAGCCATCAGGTACTTAAGAAAAATTTTGTGTTTGTAAGTTGCTTGTAACTCACATCATCTTTTCTCCTTACGGCTATTAGCGTATGAGGGTTATCTTCGGGCCTTCATGTCCAAGCAGTCTTCTATTTGAAGTCAGTCAAAGAAAAACTTGCCCAAAGCTAAGGAGATGTTTACAAGCCCATGCAAGAAATATGGCGAGTACAATAAAATTACGAAGGAGGACTTGGCCAAGCTTCGGCAAGAAGCGCTGGAGAGCCATAGGGGGCTCTTTGACAAGTGCTCCTCCAAAATATTCGGCCTTGGCATGAAGGTGGTGGAGCTGAGGTCGGCGGGGAAGGTTCTTTGGAAGGAAATGGAGGAAGCCATAGTTGATTTCTCCACGGCACTGGAAATCAACGCCGAGCTTCTTGCCAAAATTGATCACCTGAAGAAGTAGAAGAAGAACAAGAAGAAGGCGGAGAGGGAGATTGAGGCTTTGAAGAAAGAAGTTGAACATCTGAAAGCCAAGAAGACCAAGGCAGAGGAGGTGACGAAGTCCTCATTTCAAGATGGCTTTTACCTTGCTTGCCATTAGATGCTCTTACCGTTTCCCAACCTTGATGTCTCATTCCTAAGAGCTCTCAATATACTCGAAGGACCACCCTCGCCATGGTTAAAGATGGAGTTCCTGAACCTCCCAGAGCTTCCTACTTCAATTGAAGATGATGATGATGATGACGAGGATGATGCCGAGGGCGTAGATGCCGAGGAGCCTAAAGATGGGCAAAATAACTCATAAGCCTCAATTTTTTGTAGTTTTCTTTTTTTTTTTTACTTTGCACCCACTAATGGAATTGCCTTCTTTTCTCAAAATTCTAGCTAAGTTCATGATTAGCACCATCTTCGGTAACTATTGTTTGACTACGAAGCCTTTTGATTATTTCACCACCTATGGGTGAATTATGACCTTCAGTTCATAAATGCTCAATAGATTTGGTCATGTACTACCCTCGACAAAAATACTATCAAGGGTTCAAAGCGTTAGCCTTTTATTTTTGGAAAGCAGAGTATTTTCCTAAGTGTTTTAGAATAGGATTCAAGCAACATCTTCAGGAAACTTGCTATGTACAAAAACACTTAGATATTTTTAGAATCCACCACATTCGGTCAACCTCCTTCGGTAAAACTCTGTACAACATTACTATGGTACTTTAGGGGTTGACCACATTTGGTCAACCTCCTTCGGTTAACTTCCTTCCTAATACTTTAGCCAACTTAGGAGATCACCACGTTCGGCTGATTTCTTTAAGGCGATCTCCAAATTCTAAGTGTATAATTTTTTCAAAGAGTTTGAATGCCATGTGTTTTTCAACTCTTTCCCTTCAGTATTTCCAAGTTTATAGACTTCTAACCGAACTTCTTCAAGTACGAAATATGGTCCCTCTTAATTTTCTCAAAGTACTCCATGAGATGGCCTTTGAGATTCCAATTCCCCCTTTCAGAGTATAAAGTCTCATTTCTTGATCCCTTTAGGTTTGACATGAAAGTTCGTAGCAACAGTTAGCCTTTACAAAAAGGTTTTTCTTCTAAGTTCGGCCATCTCCATTTGTTCCCCCAATCATATTTAACTTGGTTCTTAAACTGAGGTTGTTCCTTTCTTTGTCAAACACATGTACTTTGATATACGGTTGTATGACTTTGACAGGGATAATAGCCTCAGTGCCAAATACGAGTGACAAAGGCATTTCACCAGTAGCCCTCTTAGTGGTTGTTCGGTAACTCCATAGTACGCTCAGGAGTTCACCAGGCGATTTCCCTTTGGCCTCATTTAACCTATTCTTCAAGCCATCTTTCAATTTTCTGTTAGACACCTCGAATTCTATATTATATTTTTCTAGAAAAATTTATAGATGTCTTTTGCCGAAATTAGCACCAGGGGCTCTCACTCGATCCACTTTGTGAAATAATCTACCACAACTATACAGAACTTGACTTCTCCAGGAGCCGTTGGGATAAGGCTAATGAGGTCAATACCCTAAACAGCAAAAGGGCAAGGATAGTCAGCCACAGTTATTGCTTCTGAGGGTACTCTTTGGATGGGTGTGTGTCCCTGGCAGTTATCGCATTTTTTGATAAACTGCCTTGGATCCTTTCTTAAAGTGGACTTGAAATATCCTTGCCAAAGTAGTACCCTAGCAAGGTTGTCAGTCCCAATGTGAGATCCACAGGCTGCTTCATGGACTTCTATGTGGACTATCTAGATGTCTTCTTTGCTAACACACCTTTGTAGTTGATTTGCATATCCTTGCAGGTACAATTCTTTGCCAATCATGAAGTACCTTCTAAAGCGTCTATGCGCCTTCGCCACTTCCTCTGGATCCTGGGGTAAGGACAAACTAACCAGGTATTCCTTTATAGGGTCTTCCCGCCCCTTCTTTGGCATCATGGGTGCCATTATGGCTATGCTGAGGTGGTCAAGTACCTCGGTGGACTAATTTGACTTTGCCAGTATGTCAGCCTCAATGTTATCTTTCTAAGGTACCTTTTCTATGGTTACTTTTGTCAAATTCTTATATCAATTTTGTCACAAGGTCATGGTACTTTACCAAGCTAGAATCCTTGGCACCATATTCTCCCATTGTCTGCCGGACAACCAACTGCGAGTCACTATAAGCCTTTAGATTCTTCATGCCAACTCTTTTTGCCAATCGTAATCGAGCCACGAAGGATTCATATTCAGCGTTATTGTTGGTGGCATGGAATTTGGGCTTAATGGCTTTGGCCGCTTTCATCCCTTCAGGACCTCAGAGTATTATCCTGGCCCCCTGGTGTTCTAACCCTGAAGTGCCATCGGTGTACAAAGCTCAATTCAGCTTTATCATTTTGTAGGTCATTGGGGACGTCCTTGGTTTTAGGAAGTTCAACAATAGAGTCCGCTAAAGCCTAATCTTTTATGGCCTTTCTCGCTTCGTATATGATATCGTACTCTCTTAGCGTGGTACACGATTTTGACAGTCAGCCAGAATGATCCACATTTTTCATAATGTCCCAAAGAGGTAGGTTACTTCGGACCGTGATAGAATGCCCTTGGAAATAGGGCTAGAGCCTCCTACTTGCCATGACTAAGGCATAGATGGCCTTTTGTAGCAAATGGTACCTGACTGCAGCATCGTGCAATGATTTGCTGACATAATATACTGGCCACTGTTTTCATCCCTTATCCCTCACCAGCATCGCACTTACTGCTTTCTTAGTGACTATGAGGTAGAGGATGAAAGGTTCACTTTCCCGTGGTTACCAAAGTGTCGACAGACGGGTTAAGTAGCTCTTAAGTTCTTCCCAAGCCTTTTCAAAATCTTCGTTCTAATGATGTTCCTCGGGACTAAAGTTGCCTTCATTGTTTGCTTCTTTGGTGAGCATTTTAAAGAATGGTTGGCACTGATCTCCATATTTAAAGATGAATCTGCTAAGTGCCGTAATTCATCCGAAAAGCCTATACACATCCTTGCTCATTGTCGGAGCTCAAAATCGTAGTAAAGCATTAACCTTTTTTGGATTGGCATCAATACCTTATTCGAATACTATAAACCTGAGGAATTTGCCAGCAGCCAACCCAAACACACAGTTTTCGGGGTTAAGATAGATTTTGAATTTTCAAAATTGATGGAATGTTTCCCCTAAGTCCATGATATGACTAGTAGGTATTTTACTTTTAACTATCATATCATCAACATATACTTCCATACTTCTCCCAATTTTAAGGTCGAAAGGCATTCTGACGTAATAGTAGGTCATGACTTTAGTAATAAAGGAACTTTTTTCGTCAGCCTTGGGATCCATCTGAATTTGGTGGTATCGGCTAAAAGCATCAAGGAAGCTAAGTAGACAGTATTCAGCAATGGAGTCTACCAATTGGCCTACTGATGGTAGAGGATACGAGTCCTTTGGACAGGAGTCGTTTATATTTCAAAAGTCTATGCATATTCGGAGTTTATCGCTCCCTTCCTTTGAGGCAACAACAATGTTGCTAAGCCATTCAGGGTACTTGACCTCCCTTATTCTGCCTACCTCTGTTAGTCGTTGGACTTCAATTTTAACAAATTTTTCTTATGCGCCAAGAGGCTATGCTTTTTCTATCGAATAAGCTTCACCTCCAGGCGTACTTTAAGGTTATGCTGAATTATTCCCGGGTCTACTCTAGGCATATCCTTTGGAGAGTAAGCAAATAGATCTTTGTTCATTAATAGGAGGGATACAAGGTTTTCCTTGTCACCTTCGGTTAGTTTTTTCCCCACTTGGGTACTTCGGCCAATGACAAGTTTTACATCCTCTGTTTCTATCTTTTCAAGATCACTCATTTCACTTTCTATCTCATCTTTGCCGGACACGCTCTTCTCTACCAAAGTTTGTATGTGAACTTTCACCAGACTCTGTCTTGCTCTGACAAAAAATTTTCTTACTTCGGCTTGATCAATGAGCATTTCTATGTCAACTTCCTTCGGCCCAAACGTGACAGTCAGGTATTTCACATCTAGTCAAATGTTAAGATTGCCCTGTGTCTGTCTTTTGAGGATGTCATTATATGAAGATGGGACATCTTTGATGATGAACCTTGTCATAGTGGAAGTAAAGAGTTCTTCCTTGGTCTGGACTAATGTACCCCTTAGCATCAGGGGTAGATCAATCCACCCGGGCACTGGGAGTTTTGAGGGACCAATGTGGAAGGTAAGCAAGGTAATGGGTTTATGATGAGCCTTGGAATACCCAAGTTTGGCAACAAATGGGAGAACAAAATGTCAGCATTCGATCCATCATCAATGAGTACTCTCTTGACGTCCCAGCTTCCTATCCTTGCCATGATTAGGAGAGGTTCGTCATGTGGAAACTTCACTATAGACCCATCTTTTCGAATAAGCTTGTTTGTTCGGTTGTCGAATTTTATCACCACAATTTCATGAGTTTTCATTTTCCTCTTGGCCAAGGGTATTCCAGTTGTAATTGTCTAGATTATACCCATTGGAGGTGCCGGGTGCTTCTTGGGACTTTGGTTTTGATGTTGGTCAGAATGATAGTCCTCATGTTCTCCTTTCTTCTGTTCATTTTTTCTTTCTCAAGTTTTGGGCAACGGCATCTACAAGTAGCGTCGAAGTTGCCCTTGCTTGATCAAAGATTCAATATACTTTCTTAGTTGAAAGCAATCCTCAGTATCATGCTTGTGGTCCCAATGAAATTGATAGAATTTCTTCATCTTCTAATTGTTGTTCGAGGTCATGGCCTTCGGACGTTGGATTGTGGTTCCTTGCCTTTCTAGGGCCATTAGGATGTTAGGGGGCTGAATGATATTGGCCTCTTCCCCCTTGCTTTCTGAGGTCTACCCCCTCATTCAGCAGAATACTGAGGTTGGTGACCCTGACCTTCGGAGTGATTATTGTTGAACTTTGGGCCACCCATCCTTAGCTCCTTGGTTGTCATGTGTTGTTTGGCCATTTGGTAGAATTCTCCAAGGGTGTTAGGAGGATCCTTGGAGAACTCATAGAAGTGCTATGAGTCCTTCCGTAGCCCCCTGATCATAGCGAGGATTCAGATTTTAGGGCGGAAATGCAACACACTTGGGACTTCTCGGTTAAACCTTTCAACATACTCCCGAATAGTCTCCCCATTCTTTTGGGCTATGTTGAAAATGTGGACAACTCCTGGAAACCCATTATGGTTCTGGGCGCTAGGGAGTTGTACCACGTAGTCACCAGTCCTAATAGAGTGAATTTGAAACATTTGTAGAGTGTGGCCTCATCAACACCAAGCAATACCATGCTCCCCCTGTACTTCGTCAGGTGGGCTTGGGGGTTGCTAGGCCCATCATATGTCTCCAGATGTCGTAGTCAAAAATCACTGGGCATTGGTGCCTCTACAATAATACGGATAAAGGGGGACTCCTTACCGGTGAAGGTGTCTAATAGCCTTGACAAGATAGGCTTTAGAGAGACCTGCTTTTCTACCTTTTCTGACCTCTCCAGGATTTTCCCCATCAACATGGTAGTGCCCTGATCTCTTTACTGCCTGACAACCATCAGTAGGGGAGAATAGCGTCGTCTTCTCGGTGAGTAACATCGCTAGTGCGGGGATAAGGACTTCTCATCCAAGGATGGACTTCACCGCCAAAAGGTTCTGGGCTCTTTCGACCTTGCTCCTGCAGCATGTCGTCCCTGGGATGGTATATTCTCTATGAGGCTTTCGCTACAGGAGCTTTGGCAAGGTGACTTATGACTTTTCTCCGGACAGGTGTCTGGAGAAGGTGCCTTTTTTGAAGGTGCTTGTGACCATCTTTGGTCAAGTTGTTGTGCCATTTTAGCAATAATAGAGTGCTGAAAGTCGCATAGAATACCCATTGTGACCGTTAGAGGACGTTCGTCCTCTGGCAGGGAAGTCTTCGCTACGAATTGTTCTGTCTTTACTTGAGTCTCCAGTGCTGACTGGGACATCAGGGGTCCCTTAGGCTTTGAACGCCGAGTCTCGGCAACAGCGACTTGGGGGTGAGTTCCCACAGACCGTGCCAAATGATGCCCAGTGACATCTTCATTGTATGACATGCTGGGCCTAAGAGAAAGACTTCCAGTAAGATATTTTCAAGACCTTGAAGAATGTCGGTTAAGACTCCCCGTGGTGTATTTCCAAGGAAGGGACCTCCGATGCCCAAGTCAATATACGGGAGAGAAGTTGCTATAAGAATAGAGTAGGAAGGAGAGAGTCCCATGTGTTATTACCTGGGAGCCTCCCAAGTATTTATAGGAGGACAAGGGATGAAGGCCATTATGCCTAGCTTGATCAGATTAGGACACATGTTTAGTCAGATCTGGTCGATACCTTCGGAGAGAGGAATCTCTAGCTAGCCATTGGTGGTTATGGCCACAGGGTAGGGGTGTGTGCATGGCTTCTTGTCAAAGATCCCTCAACTGTGTTTGTCATTTCTCCCTAAGACCCCCTAGGGGATTTGAGACCCTTTCGGATAGCAATCTCAACCAAGGGAGATTGGAGAAGGCCCTTTGGGTGGGTGGACCTATCTTTGGGAGACATTTCCTCTGTCAAGGAAGATAGACCTATGTTCCCAAGGTTCGTAATGTACATTCCCGAGTAGGGTAAGGAACCCTTTTTCTGTAGTTGCTCACATATACTTCTGATGGTGGTGTGGAAAATTCTTCCAAGGTTGGTCGTATGGATTTTGAGGGTGGTGTCAGGTTTACCAATAAGAAGGTCCTATGGGCAATAGACCTTTGAATATCAATAGGTTTAGATTGGAAGCTACAGAAGAGGACACTTAGTTTTGTCAAAGTGCCTCAGTCTTATTCAGGAGTTTGTATGTATGACATATTGTAAAAATGTCTAAAAGATTTGAACATTGAGGCTAAGGTTGCAAGCTTGAAAGTTGACAATGCTTTAAATAATAATGTGGTGGGTAGGATATTAAGATATAATTTGAATTTTCAAAAAAAGATCTTTGTGGACAGAATACTATTTCATGTGCAATATTGTGCACACATTTTAAATATGTTGGTGCAAGACAGTCTCACATAAATTGGAAATGTAATTCATAACATTCATGAGAGTATGAAACATGTAAATGCATCTCCCACA
Organism: Aquilaria sinensis; assembly: GCA_005392925.1. Taxonomy (NCBI): domain Eukaryota; kingdom Viridiplantae; phylum Streptophyta; class Magnoliopsida; order Malvales; family Thymelaeaceae; genus Aquilaria; species Aquilaria sinensis. Next base: position 158,287 of record SMDT01000193.1, on the reverse strand, counting down.
CATGTACATGTTTTTAGTGACCTTTCCAAGCCATTGCATTTGCTGGGCAAACATCTAATTTTTAGATTGCAACATAAGATGGAATTCAACACATGCTATGTTATGGTGTACTTTGAAATTTTTGGATGTGTTTGTAATGTATGTTGATCGAGAACTCTCGTACAAACACTTGTTGACAGTGGAAGAGTGGAAACAAGTTGAGGACATTTCCCAATTCATGGTTCTTTTTCATGAAATTGCATAGAACATTTTAGGTCACATTTACCATTACACATCTATTTTATTTAATAAATTATGGAGTAACCATATTTGGGATTTTCTTGTTGAAATAGCCATTAACTTTTATCCAGTTTGAGAAGAAAACAAATAATAAGAATGTGTAAGTGCTAGTGTTGTGCCCAAAAGCCAAACACGAGATGATTGTATTTTTGCACATTGAGCCATGATATTTTATTAATGCACTAATTCAACAACTATGTTTCTTGTTTTGTTTCTGCAAAATGCAATAAATATAATTGTAACCCTAGAATAATGATATTCTCAAATGTCCCTGGCCTAGTATTATTGTGGAGCGGGTTACAATAATACATAGCATATATGGAGACTAATATGAGATATGTAATCTACATATGGGTACAAGTTGGAGAACTTGTATACTAGACAGACCTACCATGAGAATGCTACATGAATCGTTATATGAGTGTCATGTGTGATTCTTATAGTGATCATGGTATATGTAGTCCTTTGACCTAAAGTCATCAAGGTCCCCTACATGTGAGTCACATACTTTGATACTTCCCTTTGTTGCTTATAACTAAGTGAACTTGAAGGAGGTTATTGGGTAAGTCACGTATTATGCAGAGGGATTTGTATGATCAAGATTGGATTTGTCCCTCCTATGTAATGGGAGTGATATCTTTGGGCCCTTTGATAGAGTGAGACTTAAAAAATTCATGGCTATTCTCGGATGAGTTGATATGTGATATCAATGTCATCAATTTAAGTTAGTTTACTCGGTAATCAATAAACCAAAGATTGGGCTATATGAAAGTGACACATTCCATGTCTTGTGCCTAGTCTTGATATCTTGGACAAAGGGACAATGGCATATATGGGAAATGATCATAAAGGTTTAGTCGAATCACTGACAATCTTGTCACTTTTGCAGCAATGATGTGTTGCTAGACACCGCTCATTGCTTATGATCATAAATGTGATTTATGATCATTGCCAACGTGGTAAGAGCCTATTGGGCCACACACATAGAGCTATTTGGATTATTAGAGTGCATGGGCTAGTTATTTGGTTAAGGTTTCATGATAATTTCATGTTAATAATTGGCCCAAAAGTTGACCAATTATTAAGCCCAAAATTAAAGCCTAATTGGATTAGGGCTTTGAAACCCATTAGGCCTGGAAGCTGAGTCTCATTATAAATACAATTTTTAGTGAGAAATCATATCCTTGCCCTAGCTTCCAAAAAGAGACAATTGCACTCTTCTCTTGCTATTCCTTAAAGGACGCAAGCTAACACTACGAGCGTAAGAAAAACGCATCTGCTGGGATGTGGTCGAAGCGTGATGAGCCCGATAGGCCCATATGGATACCATAGAGAGCTTGAACATGTCAACTGTTCAGGTTTTATGATTTTTATAGTTGGATGAGAGATCTCAACCAAAATTAGGTATCAAAATTTTTGAACACCCGGTTTACCCTATTTCACTTGGATCCTAGAAGGTTTTGGTTAAATTCTGCTGTGCTTGTTTGGCTCCCGAAACCCTTCAGTATGATGATTGGTTAAAAAAAGAAAAGAAGGGTAAGCCAAATAGGTAAACAATAATAGTGGCCTTTATTTCTTCTAACCTTTACACATTTTTCTTCATAGGCATTGAGTATCCTACTAATTTATTTCTCATGACATGATTTTGCATATAATATGCCCATATTTAGCCATGTTTTCTATAAGTTTTTCCCTTATATTTGTCTATCTTATGATATGTGTTTGTTAGAATATGGTGCTTAATTGGTTCATAATTCATTTTTCAACTATATTTCAACTTCATTTGAGTTAAGAAGGATTTCTACAAAGTTTTAGAGCAGAATTACAAGTTCTAGCAAAGTTTAGAGTAGACACGCCTTGTTAGATGCCCATCTAGTGCCTTACATGCCTTACCACATCCCCAAGTATGAGTTACCTACCCATGTGTCCAAATCGTGTTTCATTTGATGAGATTTTTAAGTACCCAAGGTGTTACATAGCCTTTAACATGGCCGTATGCTAAACTATGTTTGTCTATTTTTTTAGGTTTTCTCAGGTTATTGTTAAATAAAAAGAGGGAAAAAAAAAGAAGAGAGAGTGGCAGAGGTATAAAAAGACTAAGAAAGAGGATAGCTTTCATGGAAGAAGGCTATTGGGGGCAATTTTGATGATTGACTATTTTAAATAAGCACTAGGTCACAGATTTCTTAGAATAGAAGCAGTTCAAAGATGGATAATTCTTTTCCTAGTTTTCTTTTGATTTTGTTGTGTTTATTTTACGACATTATAAGCTAAATGTTCCTACTCATGCTTATAGTAGATGAGCACTAGGATGATTTTATGATTGTGACTACTTTTTCATTTAATATGATTATGTTTTTCTTGAGATCGATGCAATATTCTTTGGTGTGTTGATTAATAGTAACTAGCTTGTTAATTTAATGTGGGATGATGAACATGCATCCAGTAGTATCCAGTATGTTTGTTGTGTTTCACTGTTGGATAGAAAGGATAGTATCATAACTGGGAGTAATAGGTGCAATATAAGACCTTCGGAGTTGGGTGAAAACTTGTAGTAGGTTGTAGGACTAGTAATGCATTCTTAGGAGGCACGGTAGGCTAGACATCCTACTAATAACTTTAGGAAAGTGATTACTATAACTGGAATAATAGGGAGCTAATTTAAATTAGGTAGTACTTCACAATCCAAGTTAATCATAATCCTATTAAACCAAAGTAAAAGCTATACAAGGAATTTTTAGGGTGATTCAATTCTAAGTATAGGGTTTTTTATTGTTGATTGTCTTAATTATTTTTTACATCCAACCAACAATTAATGGTTAATAGTTAGTAGTTAATATTTTATTTTCACTGCATTAGTTACTCTAGTTAATTCATGGTAGTTTGTCAAACAAGCATTGTTCATTGTTGGTTAGATAATAGAAATAGTGGAGTATGGTAATCAACCTCCATTATTTGGGAAAAACAATCTTGGTACTTGCCATTACTATACTTTGAAGATAGGTGTACTTGTTTATGATTTCACATATTTATGAATATAAAGAGATTTGGCACATCCACATTATTTGTTAATGTTATGGGAAAGGTTTATGTGAACTACGAACACATCAAGTTTTTGGCATTGTTGCTTAGGTACATTTGTTGAGTTTGTATAGCCTTTACTAAACTAAAGTATTTTTCTTTAAATTTTTAGTTATTTTATTTTATTTATTTATTTCATGTTTTATTGTAGGAATTTTGCTGTATGGCTCGTCGCCTACCTGGTGAAGTTGTTGGAACAGATCCAAAAATCAAAAGGACTTTGAGGAAACTTTTGTCTACAAGGGGTACTCAATCACAACTATTACATCCTAAAGTGGAGCAGTAAGGTAAAAATCAAGAACACTTAATCATGGATAAGCTAAACCTTCTTTTGAGGGGACAAAATTAAGGATCGTTAGATCTCTCGTCAATTCCAACAATTTTGAGATCAAGCCAAATATTATTCAAATGGTGCAGAATTGTGTTCAATTCAATGGCTTGGTGGACGACACCCTAATGCTCATGATGGTAGTTACTTGGAGATTTATGATACTTTCAAAATCAATGGAGGTAGTGAAGATAGCATTTGGCTAAGGGTATTACCATTCTCATTGAGAGGAAGAGCTAAACAATGTTTGACTTCACTTTCAAGAGCTTCTATTGCTACTTGGAATGCTTTTTCTGAGAAGTTCTTATTGAAATATTTTCCTCCAGCCAAGATTGTGAAGTTCCACAATGATTTTTTTGCTTTAAGCTAGATGGTTTTAGATGCATTATATGAAGCTTGGGAAAGGTTCAAGGTTCTATTAAGAAGTTGTCTACATCATGGATTACCTACATGGTTTTAAGTGCAAATGTTCTATAATGGTTTGAGTTATGCTTTCAAGAAAATGATTGATGTGCTGTTGGTGGTACTTTTAAAAGCAAGACACCTAAAGCAGCATAGGAATTGATTGAGAAGATGACTATGAACAATCACCAATGACAATCATCATCTAGGATGAAGCTAAACAGAGTAGCTGCAGTTCAAAATTCTAATGCCTATTTAGTTTTGTCAAATCAAGTTGAAGCTTTGACAAGGAAAGTCAGGAATTTTTTGGCTAGTAAAAAACAAGCAGTCATGCAATACGATGTTTGTGGAAAATAATGTTCAAGTAGTGACTATCAGATGTGTAATTGGTTGGGCAAAACTGAGCAAATGGACTTTATTGGAAATTTACCAGGGCCACAAAACAACCCGTATAACAATACATATAATATGGGATGATAGAATCACCTTAATTTTTCTTGTAGTAATCAGAGGTTGTAACTACCTCGTTTTTAACCTAGGCCGTAACAAAAGAGGAGGCCAATTTTTGAAGGATTGATTCCTAAGTATATACAGCAATCTAATGCTATGATTAATGTAATGAAGTCAAAGTTGTGAAATATGAGAGCAAGTATGCAAAATTTTGAGACCCAATTGGGTAAATTAGCTATAATGCTTTTTGAAAGGCTGCAAGGAGCTTTACTAGTGAATATCGAGTTGAATCCAAGAAGAGTTTACAATCTAGCTTTCCAACATAATGTTGATGGTCATGTAGATGTGAAGGTGTGGGAGAAGATGGAAGAGCCACCTTGAATGACCAAGGAAGGCATTGGGCCAATGACATTAAGCCAAGCATTTTTTGGGAGGCATACAAAGCATCAAAATTTTTATTTAGCTTTGATTTTGTTTATTTGATTTGATTATTAGTATATTGATTAGTTTCTAATGGTCCTATGATCTATGACTTGCATTGATGATGTAAGAATCTAGAGTTTTTCTTGAGAAATTTTGTGCTCAATGTGGGAGAGAAAGGGCTAAGTTTGTTCTAGGTAAGTTTGCAAAATTTTTTGAAATCTAAGAGTTAAACATGGTCTTAAACATGCCCATGTTCAGGGTTGTGTTCTTTAACACTGTTTGAAACACAACCATGTTTTTTTTCTTAAAATGAGTTTTCATGAAGAATTTTTATTTGTGCAGTAGAAGCCAAACACATTTTGTGTTACAACCGAGTATGAAAGCATGTTTATCACATACATGCCCATGTTTTGAAACATTTTTATCCTAGACAATTTAGTACGCAATCATGTTTGAAAGCGTGTTTTATTTCAAAGATTAAGAACTTTGCAATCCATAGCAAAAACACAGTTTCACACACAACCATGTTACTTCGCATGTTTGCCTAACATGGTTTTTTATCTACCCATGTTGCTAAACATGTTGTCTTTCCATTTTCAAAATTTTGGGGCTATAGACTTCAAACACAGTTCTCTACATGCACATGTGGGAAGTCATGTTATCTATATATCATGGCTTACACACCAGTGTTCCTTACTATGTTTTTATTATGTGTTTCAAAAATTATAGGGTTCAGACCGTGAGCATGACACATGACACACCCATGTTTAACAATGTGTTGGAGAAGTTGGAAATAACACGAGCAGTTATATGCCCATGTTATAAGTTCTTTTACGCATATATATATACCTAATCACGATTTTCATTCCCCACTTTGCACAAAATTTGCTCAAACTTTCTCCCCAAGCCCCCAAACTCAAACCTTAGCTTCCTTCAATCCTGGGTAAGGTTTTCAATCATCGGATCACATTATTCCTTGTCTAGATTCTAGATTTTCATCCCTACTTCATTGATTTTCTCTCTCTTGAGGTGACTTTCTCTCTCTAAGTTTATTTGATGTTTATGGATGATTAGCTTGATTTCTTATTCTGGGTAGGTTATATTTGAGTTAGTTGGTTGATTTTGTAGGCCCATTAATGTTTGTTTGAAGTTGGTAGCGTGGTTTGTGGAATTTGAACTTTTGGGTATTATGTTGGAAAAGGAAGAGTTATAATTATTTGTTTCTTGAAATTCTTGGTCATGCATGTTGATTTTATGGATTTTATGCCTTGAATAAACAATTATATGGGTAATGATTTATTGAGAATACCTTGGCTATCCTATTTGAGTTAAAATTTTATAAATTCTAAGAATTGGTAGTCCTTTTGTGTGGTAGTGGATAGGTTTCTTGTATGCTAAGAAAGAGCTTAATTGTGGATTACAATGTCTTGAATCCTCATGATCTTTATGCTTTGAGCTTAAGAGTTAATCCTGATCATCTGAATTCAAAAAGTTAAATTAAGGTTGCTTTATATTGGGGAATTCTATTAATTTTTGTTATAGCTTTTATTCTAGAAATTATTATTGGTTATGTGTAATGCTTGACATTATTGTTGCATTAAGAAAAATCTTCTACCTTTTTCAAATGACAAAATGTCAGGAAAAGCTTCTGATCCACACTAAGTTACATGGCCATCCTTGGTCCTGCTCAGGAAGCCTGTGAGAACAGATCTCACGGTGGTTACAATTGGCTAGCTATATATGTGCATGAATTAAAACTTCATGGAACTAGTTGAATAACCTAGAAAATACAAGATGCATGCTAATTTAGCTTTGACTTGAGTACATGCAAACTGTAAAACATTCATATGGCCAAGGCACTTTTTCATAAAAATCAAGTTCAAAAATTAAAAGTATATATAATCAACATTTTTATTATCATTACTACACATAATAACCATGTGACGGCATTCAACAAAAGTAGACTAATGTTCTTCACCCAAGAGCAACCCTAGAGTATACAGCTCCAAACATAGACATGGGAGGCAACTAGGCATACAACATACACATGCCTCTACTGAGATACTCCCAACTAACTCCTACCTTAGAGATGAGTACCAGTGGCAAGTCACAAAAGCCTATCCATGTACTGCTAGACTCTGCGGCTAAGAAAAAATACTATAGTTAGTACTATTACTTCACTAACAAGTAACTAAGAAAACAAAATCATAAAGATTCTCATAGAAAAATACTTGCAACAAAAGACTACCGTGCCAACCCTCAGTGGTTATTAGCCTCAACACGGTCAGAATCTATACAACATAAGATAAGAGAGTGAGAATTTGTAATTCTCAACAAGGGATCTTTACCTGCAAGGAAAATACTAAGGACAACACATATATTATCATATGTAATTTGCTGTGAGCTCATACAATGTCAGGTTAAACCTATACACATGCATTTCAGTCCCTTGGGACTTGTCCTCTATCTAGTCCTTAAACTACAAGGCAAAGCCTTATCTACTAGCAAACATTTCTTACTAGCCTAACTAGTAATGTTCATCACTAGTTGGACCTCCAATATTTTGTACAGAGGCACTATGGTTGCCCTGATATTTCCTAGGTCCCAAGGAACACTAGGTGTACTAAGGTTTCCTCATCAAGGTGTTGAACTCAAAGGTACAACTAAGATCTCGATGGTGCTAAACCTTCCACCTCATCTAATGGTGTATTTATTATGGCCCATCAACTAGTTTTCTCATGAGGTATATTTACCATTTACACAACTATGAGAAAACCCTAGATCATGAGAAAGTTTTTTTATGTTCTAGAGTGCGATTGTACCATTTCAACCCTTAGGCACCCCTAGGACCATCCCTGCCTTCCCCCGAATCCTCTTTTAAAAAGCTAAAATTTGCTAAAAAAGGCCTCTCCGTAGTAGGCACCAAGAAAGGTGCCTTTGAGGTGTAGGCGCCAACTGCGGCCTAGGCGCCAAGAGCACCCTGCTCTATGCCTAGAACAATGCACCCTAGGTGCTACAACATCAGATGGAGCATAGGCACTAGGACACCATGTCGTGAACCTCAAAAACACCGTCCTAAGCCTTTGTGGAGGCTTCCTATGAGTTCAAGGCAAACAAGGGACGCCTAAAGTCACCATAAACCTGTAAGACAACTTGCATAGGCCATCAATACACCATTATAAACATCATATGATGCATCAAAACATCACATAAACCTCAAATTCAAGCCTAGTCCACCATGAACTTACTTGCCCTCAATCAACGCCATTCACAAAACTACTAGATTTCATCAAGCATCAATACTCAAATAGCATCAATTGAACATAAAACCTTAAATTTGTTACCTCAATTTCATCTACCAAGCAAGAATTATGAAACTCTTCACCAAGAACAAAGTTCCACAAGTTTCTACCTAAGTTCCAAGCAAACCCAAGCAAATGGCACCAAATTGGCACCAACCAAGCAAAATCCAAGCCTTAAAAAATCTAATAAACAAGAAACAAGCAAGAAATCAATATTACCTAAAATCAAGAAACCAGCTGGAAAATGTGGCAAACACCTTAAAAAACACAAGCCAACCTTAAAACAAGCTACCCAAGGCTTATATGACACTTGGGCCTTCAAATTTTGCCAAGAAACTTTGATTTGGGGAAGAATTCATGTAGAAATGGGAGGAAAAAGATCAACAATGGCAGCCAACAACTTTACCAAGCTTAAAAACCAAGTTTCGCCCCTTAGCCCTCAAACTTTTAAAAAGCTATAAAAAGCCCATTGCCCTAAATAGTAGTTCTAGTCAACCTTTGGTCAAATCTTTAACACTTAAGCAAATCTTTGGATTTTAAGCAAGGTTTAGGCTCAAAACATATTTTTGACTCTTGCGCATCGGCTCGACACCTTAGGATATAAAATTACCATTTTGCCCCTGACCTCTTTTGGTGCCATAAACTACTCAGAACTTAGTAAACTTTATCCAACTTACTAATCCTTTCCTAGTTAACTTGAAATAAAGTATTAAACTAGGAATATAGTTAATTTACCTCCCTCAGTTAAGTTTCCGCTAGGATGGCCATAACATTCACATGCTGGTAAAAAGGATGAAAAAGTTGAATCCTCTTCTCGACTTCGAGGAGGCTACTTACTCGGAGAGATATGATATCCTAATGGAAAAGAAGCTCAAGGCCAACAAGGTGATTGGCTGGACACATTGGTACAATTCAATTTTGCTTGAGGAGGTTTGAATTTTAGTGGATTTCGAGGTCTGGTTGTTGATGTTCGATTGTGGGAAGCCCACATAGAGCTAGCTCACACTTCAGTTTTTAGCACACTCAACTTTGACATGAGCAACATCAGCTGGAGCTGGCCAAAGGTGGTGACGTTCCATTTAGGAGAGCCAAAATTCACGGTGAGCTTAAATGAGCTGGGGTGGCATTGCGATTTCTACACCCAGGAGTTCACTGATTTTGATGAGAAAGTGGGCTCAATTTTTGAGTTTGGCGCCACCACACCTACTATTGTAGGACTTATAGCGTAAGATTGTAGCGAATGTAACTGTCTACCAACCCACAACATCCAAAGTGTCCAAGTTAAGATCACTGGTAGTTTGGTATGTGCAATATTTGATCGCCCACTCCATTGCTGGTATGAGGGAGAATATGAACATAACGACAAAGATAGACCTTTCTTTATCTTTACTATATTATCCGCCGAGTATGCTATCACTTAGGTGTGGCCTTTGCTTGGTGGGTGTGAGACACTGCCTGTCATATGAGGACCGAGATTATTTGCATTTGACCATTCGTGAAGAGGTTAGCCTGGAACCTCGAGAATTTTCTGCTAAATAGGTTCATTTCTGAGATGGTGACACTATGCTAGGCCAACATAAACTCACTTAAGGCTAAGAGGATGTTGAAGAAGAGCAAGCTTCCCAACAGCTCAATGAGGTTTATATTAACAACATAGGAAGAGGTCTAGAAAAAGGAAGAGAGAACTATAACCAAGGCACAAGCTACCTCTGCATCAACTAGTGTTGGACCATCGACATTATCTTCAGAAATAGGAGCTTATCCTAGATCAACTCGAGTTTATGATGGACCAGATGCTGATTGTTAGCTCCCATCTTTCTATTGTTTGTGGTAAGGACCCTGAAGGTGGATGAGATGAGAAACTTATACTTCCCCAATTGAACAAGGCTGGTGCCTCAAGTCACAATCACCAGTCTTCCCAGCATGATGATGACTTGACTGACTATTTTGTTATTCTGGTGACTATGGATGGCCAGGATGGTGTTGATGAGACTTAGCTAGCCATGAAGGAAGCAGATGAGGCCACCATAGTCAGACGATCAATTGCTGGAGCTCTTCTAGAAAAAGTTAAGCCAATTAATGCAATTACCTTGGAAAAGGTAGAGGTGAGAGTTGTTAAGACTACTGCTATTGCAATCAAGGAGGTTGGAGAAATTGAGTTAATCCCATAGTTGTGGAGTATGGTATTAAGGACAAGGTTATTGAGGATTCCACTGCACCCACGTAGAAGATGAAGGCTCTAAGCACTTCTACTGATCCTTCACCTTTTAGAGATGCTTGAGGCTATTGTTTTCCAGAAGATTCATTTACTATGGATGTTACTACTTTTCTTGCTTTCTATTTCTGTTTCACGTTTTAGTTAGTTATGCTTCACTTTGATATTAGAGCATCGGTTGCTCCTATTCTATTTTGTATCATTTTGCTTTAGTTTTTATATTTTCTAGTTCTTTTATTTTATTTTTTGATTGATCAACCTTTTTGTTTTATGTGGAAGCATTTGAATTTTAATTAGAAGCTCAAATCAACCCTATTTTTCAAACTTTTAAGATGCCGACTTGCAAGACGAGCAACTAAATTTTTCTTTTCAAGGGTAGTATCAGTTTCTATCACCCATTCTTTTTCATTTTGTTTTCCATTGTAATACATTGAAGGCAATGTACAATTTAAGCATGAGGGAATGGATATTATTTTTAGCCCTTATTTATCATGAACTTTCTTGAATTTATCTTCTTAGTGATTTTTCTAAAAATTGTTATACTTTTTGGAGCTTAATTGTTTTGAATCATCTTATTGAGTATGTTATTATTAGAAAGTGGTTATGAATTTAATGTCTTGAGTTCTTAACTTAAAGACCAAGTAAGTGTTTATTGAGATTTTTCACTTTTTTGTGATAAATCTATTTTTCAAATGTTTTTGTGATTCATTAAAAAGATAGTGGAAGACGATCTCTAAAAGCTATTTTTGCAACAATTTTTTGTGTTTAGTACATTGTTCAAAATATGCTAGATTTTGAGTTTTTATGTTGGTTTAGTGGAAAGTTGGTTGATGGATTTGTTTTTGATTGTTGATAAAGTGATATAAAGTAAACTATGGAAATATGCTACTCTAGTTTTTTTAGTGTTGAAGTAGGTTAGGGTTTTTTCTAAAGTAAGAGTCCATCACAGCTTGAAAAGATGCTAAGAGCATTAGTATGATCAAAAGATCATCTTGAATTGTGTTGAAAATTAGCTTAGGTATCGGTAGAGCTCTTATAGTATACACTTGCTTTTCAAATTTTTAGCACATGAAAAGAATTGAAAAAGGAAAAGGAAAAGAAAGAAAGAAATGTGAAAAGTTCAATTAATCACCCCAATCCATGGTTTGTGGTTTGAATGGCTGTGGATAGTGTGGTTTGTGCTTTTTTAGTTTGCATGAAAATTTGATGTTCTTCCTTCTAGCATCCAAAGATATGGGTTGCTAGTTTGAGAATAAATTATTTCCACTAAATTTTGTTTTGAAAAAGTGCTAGATTAAAGGTGTTGCATATTTCGTAGTCTTGTTAATTTCTTATAGCCCTTAAAGTCTTAATCATCTCTATGCCTCTTTGCTCAAGGAATTTATTAATTGCTTCAAAGATTTTAAAATTTTTATTTTTTAGATTGTTCTATTACGTTTTTGCTTGAGTGCAAGCAAATGTTCAAGTGTGAGGAAAAATATGATATGCTCATATTTAGCCATGTTTTCTATATGTTTTCCCTTGTATTTACTTGTTTTTGATGTATTTTGATTATGATATGGTGCTTAGTTGGTTCATATTTCATTTGTAGGCTATATTTCAGCTGCATTTGAGTTAGGAAGGATTTTTGCAAAGTTTTGGAGCCAAATTGCAAGTTTTGGCAATGCTTGGAGCAAACAAGCCTTGTTACATAACCATGTAGTGCCTTAGATGCCATACTACAAGCCTGTATTTGAGTTACATGCTTATGTTCCAAATTGTGTTTCATTTGGAAAGATTTCAAGTTCCAGAGGCATTACATGGTCATGAACCAAACCATGTTTGTCTGTTTCTTTAGGGTTTCTCATGTTTTTCTAAAAGAAAGGGAGGTAAAAAAGAAGAGAGGGCAGTAGAGGCAGAATGATATAGACAAAGAAGAGAGTTCTCATGGAGGACGGCTACCGGAGGTAGTTTTGATGATCAACTCTATTTAATATGTATTGGGCCACTTATTTCTTGGAAGAGAAGCAATTTAGAAAAGTATAATTCTTTTCCTTGTTTTCTTTTGATTCTGTTGTGTTTATTTTATGAAATTATGAGCTAAATTTTCCTACTTATGCTTAGAGTAAATGAGCCATAGAATAATTTTGTGTTTGAAATTATTTGTTTGTTTAATATGATTTTTTTTTCTTAATATCTATCCGATGTTCTTTGATGCATTGATTAATAATAGCTAGCCTATTAATTCAACATGGGATGATGAACATGTATCAAGTAGTATATGGTATATTTGTTGTAGATTACCATTGGATAGAAGAGATAGTATTATAACCAGGAGTAATAAGTGTGATATAATACCTCCAGACTTGGGTGAAACATAGCAGTGGGTCGTAGGATGAGTAATGTATTCTTAGGAAGTGTGGTAGGCCTAGACACCATATTAGTGACTTAAGGATAGTGGTTAGTGTAATAGGAATTATAGGGAGCTAAGCTAAATTAGGTAGTACTCCATGGTCCTAGTTAATCATATTCCTATTAAACCAATGTAAAAGCTATACAAGGAATTTTTAGTGAGTTCGATTCTAGGTATTAGGTTTCTTATTGTTAAGTTCATGTTTCCAGCCACTACACCCGAACTTCTCTAAAAAAAATATATTAATCTAGCAATGTAACCCCCTATTTTATTTTCCCCATTATCAAGTATAAATTTAGACCAACCAAGGAATTTGGTTTTACATCAATAGCCCACCTATGGACCAAGTTATCAATTTTTGAAGTTGGTTACAAAATTCTTACCAAATGAATAGTAAATTAGCCAAATTTGAAACATCATAACTTTGGTTATAGGGCTCCAAATGGTACAATTCAAAATCCCAGTTCAAACCACAGATGTGTTGTCATTGTGGTCAAAATTTCATATCAAGATTCATTCTAGATAGGAAGATATAGAACTTTCAGTGTAGAGTCAAAATTCTTGTCACTTTATGACCATTTTTCCCATACAAAATTTCGTAAGTGTTCAAACACTTCATTCACAAGGGGTAAGCCCTCCAAGGCTACCCCATAGATGAACAATACACATAGTAATTACATGATCTTGCATCTAGCAACTTTATGTGGCCAAAGTAAAATTTACAAGTAAGTAGCCCATCATTCACACTTAGCCAGCTCTATGCCACATCACATATATAGCCAAAACATTACTCAAAGGTTCACATGCTTGTTTCATTTTACATACAGTATATGTACATGCACACATGCACTACATAATTATCTTAACCTAGCTAAATATGCACCCTAAGTTACAGGAGTGCCTAAGACACAATGGACTCCAGAAATAGGATGCTGGACAGCTGCTGCATAACACAATAAGCACCATCACTAAAAATACCAAATGTGCTCCTAAAATCACCAAAATTTTGAGATCATAACTAGATACATGGCAGTTAAATACCTGAAATTTTAGATCAAAACTCAAATAAAAAATCTTAGTTTGAATGTGATCTTTCTACTAGACCTGAAATCTTAGTTTCGACAAGTAATACAAGGCAAATATGGGTATCGTCCCATGGGATAATGAGACTTTTACCTAGAATTAAAATTTAACTACTCAAGCTACCTAATTGATGATGGGAAATATTCAAGTAAATAGAATGAAGTTGCCACTAGTAAAGCAATTAAAGAAGTTAAGCTAGATGGAATTACCAAGTAATAAAAGAAACTTGTTAAGTAGGCTAAAAATAAGGAAACTATCTCCCTAGGACTCCACCCCCTTTCCTTGCTACCCAAAATAGATGTGACCCTTAAGTGGACTCCTTTTGTGTGGTGATAAGATTTGTAGCTCAAAAACTTCTTTCTCAAGATAAGTTCTTGCTCACCCAAAATTAAACTCGGCAATACTCAAGCTCAAGTGTTCACCCTATGTGGATTAAGCCTTAATCCCCTCTTAACACCTAATGAAATCCTAGATTACCTATAATCTAAGATACCCACTATGCCCCCTTCTACCCTTCACTCACCTATTAATCCTCTCTCAAGGACTATGTGAATTAGTAAGATGTGTGAAGGCCTTTTAACACATAACAAATAACACAAGAAAAAGAGGCAACACAAGTAGTCCTCAATCAACAACATAAAGATAAATCCATTGAATAGCAAGGTAGAGTAATGTCATCCTAGAGAGATATGAAAATCTACTCACTATCCATCATATGGCTCAACAAATAACCCATAAACAATGTATCCATAAAAATTCAACTAAAGAGAAAAAGAAAAGAAGAAACTCAATATAGCCCTTAGAAGACTAAGCCTCCTTGACTGATGTCACCTTCTCCAAGGTCCAAGATTTCACCAATGGGGACCCCAAGAAAATCAAAAAAAGAGCAAACAGCCAACGTAGGCGGTGGGCTCTTCTTTCCTTCTCCTATTTATATCCTAGGTCATTCTCCCTTGTATTTATCTTCCCAAAACCCTAAAAGGGATAAGAATCAATTTCCAAGGCCAGGTCACCAGGTTGGAGGTGTGGGGGACCATAAAAAATTTGAGTTTTAGCGACACAAAGCATGCATTGGCGACGCACCACCAATCTAGGTCGAATTCCTGGCGACGCGTCGCTAGGTGATGAAAATTGGGCAGCATGTTGCTAACGTTGGCGACACGTCACCAATTGTCGCACAATTCTGGCGACACATCGGCAACCTTGATTTCCAGCTTCCACCGCTAACTCCGTCTCACTTAATCCCGCTCCAATCCACCATGTCCACAACACCATCCCACTTGTAGAAAGATAATGAAAGCAAGAAAAACTAATATAAACGGGAAGAGATGCAAGTAATTAGCGGTCAAAGTTGTCAAAAAGTCAACAACTTTGACTGTTGAATTATGCACTTAACAAACTCCCCCAAACTTAAACCTAAGCTAGTCCTTAGTGTCCTAACCTAGAAAAACTAAACACAACAAAACATAGAAACTACAATGTCAACCAATTGTCACACTCAAACCTCAATGATTCACTAATTTAACTTCAAAAGAAGAAATGGTGAATAAGGAAACAAAAGTTTTGCTACTTAAGGTGGAGCCCTTGAGGGTATGACCCTCAACACTTAAGCCCGATTCGTACTAAAGGAGTTGTGCTATATAACTCGACACTTATACTATGCTTTTTTCCATCGGCTTGCAAGAGGATCCAACTTCCCCTACCATATTCTTCTACGGTAAGTTGTATAAAACTCAAAACTCAAATGAGTTTTCGAATGGTTACAATGGGTTTGGGATAGGAAAAGAGGAGGAACTGGATGAAGGCTTTCTGACTGGAGCTAATGAGGTGGAGAAAACTACATCAAGGGCCTACAAGAAACGATCAAATTGAACAAGCGTCAATTCATCGTCCACCACACAATACACCTTTTAACCAACTACTATAACTCTTCATGTATTTTGCCATTTAGCAAGTGTACAAACAGGAGCTCTGCCTATACCCAAGCTACTAACTTAATACAATCGAAAGTGATTTTATTTTATAAATCATACTCATGTCTCAAGCACCTTTTTCGAGCTGTGATCAACTCTTACCTTAGGAGAAGACCCTATCCTATTTTGGTACTGCGAAATAGCGGAGTAGTCTATTATTATTATTATTATTATTATTATTATTATTATTATTATTATTATTATTATTATTTAACATAAACAAATACCCCCAAACTTGCCATTATTTCACCACTTTATTCAGCTCAATGCAGCCTCTTCTAAGCCCAAGATTTACATTTTCCACCTCAGGTAAAAGCAAGGGTATAAAAAGGATGAATGCTCAGAATATAGGTAAAGCAAAAGAAAGATAATCAACTAGGCACAAAGGGGCTCACTATGAGAAAGCTTGATAGGGTTGGCTATTTGGTGGAAAGCTTCCTCTTATGAAACCAAACGAGTTTCACGTTTCATACAACTACTGTGGGCTTGTCGGGTCCTCAGGCAAGTTCTAGATCAGAACACAGTACAAGAATCTCGAATGAGAACAAGTTCATAGCACAACACCTAAACTCCAAACATCACACCATCAAGATTCCACCAAAAGTATCAAAACTATCTTTCCAAATTCATCAAAACATCAAGAGTGTAAAACTAGCAACCACATCCATCCACATGCGACAATGGTTTCCATTGGGTCCTAAGAAAAAATAAGGACAGACGAAAAGAAATCAACCTATTTGCTCCTACATGTAACCTATCAAAATTAAGTAAGAGAAAAACAAGCAAGAAACAGACACCCTAAATGAAACAACCACAATTAACCTAGAACTCAAAAACACAACTTAGTCTAAAGACAATGACACAAACAAGCAACATCAAGCATGACTATCAAACAAAAACCCCCCGAAACTTAAGTATAGCATTGTCCTCAATGAAAAGGATTTGTTCAAGAATCATACCAGGGAGCGGATGTTCTCGCCCCTACTGATCCTCGCCCATGTCATCATGGCCGGAAGAGCCGTCGGCCGGAGGGAAAGAAGATGGACCCTCAGACGGGTCACAGGGAGGTCTGAAATTGGGGTAGAAAGGAGGTGGATGGCCGGAGGGATGCGGCATGTACCACTGGTACACCAAAGGGTGGAAATATGGAGGGATGGGATGGAAGGGGGGATAGTGCCGTGGTAGGTTCTGCTGCTGCTGGTGGTGGCCTCAACGGACTTGACCAGAAAGCGATTCTTGGTTATCGACGAGGAGAGAGATGCCTTCACTCATCTCTTTAGCAAAAGAGGCGAAGGTGCCACCGACCGATTTGAACCGAGCCACTGACTCTTCGCGCTATTCTCTTATCAGAATATACATCTTGTTAAGTGCCATGGCCAATGATGCTGGGGTAGCGGTAGCCGGGTCAACTAGTTGCTCAGAAGCCCCCCTAACTCTTCACCACCTTGAAACTACTCCTAAAACTGCTCTTGATACTGCTCCTCATCTTCTCCTTCTTCAACTTGCTCTTGTTCCTGAGTGGCGTCTTCCTCCCCCTCCTCTGACACTATCTCTTGGATGCCCGCCGAAGCCCTGCTAAGTTTGTCCACTGATATTGACCTTATGACCAAAGATACTCTTGAGGGGCCCTCCACATCGACACCGGCCCTCAAAAGTAGACTAGTGATTAGCTGAATGAAGGGTAGGTTACCCCACTTCAACTTTACGGCCTGGAGGATATGCTTAAAGATGAGTCGGCCAACATCTATCTAAAAATCACAAGCAATGCAGTGTAAGATCTCCAAGCGATCCGGGGTAACCTCCCAAACATGAGTAGTTGGGACGAGGTGAGAGGAGATGAAGTAGTTCCATACTTTCACCTCTGGTGGGAGGGCTACGGAGTTGAAATAGAGCTTCCTGTGAGACTGGTCCTGGCTTAATGTCCAGTTGACCGGTTGACCACACACTATCTGAGCCTGCTGCTCGAGAGAGGCCTCCTTGAAGGATCCTCCAATTAAGGGGTTGATTTTAAGCAAACTGTTGATAGCTGCATCATCATAGTGCACACTGCGCTGGCTCACAAAGTAAACCTTTACTTGATGATTTAGTTAGTATGCTCCCACCAAGTTGGCATAGAATTCCATGATTAGCATCTTGGGCACTTCTACCTGAGGTTGAGCAACCCAGTGCTGCCATCCTCGCCTCTCCACCACTCTCAGTATCCCCTCATTTTCTTTCTTTGAGAAGTTAAAACCTCACTCCGGTGTCAACTTGGGATTCGAGAACCCCTCAAAATAGTTCTTCGCCGGAGAAGACACAAAGCGATTCTTGTCGTAAGGAGGTTCTTGAGGCTTCTCTTCATGGATCATTTTTTCTCTTCCCTTTTCTTTAAGATAATGAATCGGCACTAACTTGTGAGGCATGTTTCCTACAAAACCAAACAACATTCAATTCAAATTCCTTCACATGAAAATTTAAGGAACAAAGAATTAGCATTCACGACCACAAATACAAGTCCAACTTGAAAAATCACACAGGAAAAGCTCATGCAACATTGAGGTATTTCATTGCCCATTTCATGTTCATACTAGTATCTTGGAGCATTCTAGGAAATTGTTCTAAGTATTGTTAGGCCCATGCTTGTTGGGATTAGGCAACCATGAAATACACACTTGCTAATCGAGCAATTCATCAAGAAAAACAAAGTCCAGGCCAAAAGTTGTATGCTCGTAAACATGCTAGCATAGGAATCCCCATCATAGTCCATACAAAAATCTTGATCTTGGTACATTTGAAAAGCATGTTTCTGGGTGTAATCCAATGGCATAGAGTGGCAATATGCAATACCTAGATGCAACCTACACAAAGAATTGAGGGAAACTAGAAGCACATGAAGCTAAATTGTTTTGCAAAGTACATATGGAGGACTTTGAGTTACATTTTTCTGGAAACAAAGAAATGTAAAATTAAAGCACCCTAGAGCAAATTGGTTGAAATTCAAGGTTGACCCACTCCTATTTCAAGTATATAACAAGTTTAGAATTCACCGCCCAACAAGAGAAAGCATCATCAAGAAATTGCCATGAAAATTTCGCGGTCCTCCTTGTCGGCAACTTTCTAATCATGGTTTACATTCCAAAACCACAATCCAATGCAGAAAACACTCCCAATACATACATATATTCAATGTAGATCAAAATCATGCAAGAAATCCATAAAACTCAAGTGCAATCAATCAACTTCAAGAACCCCGCAAGCATGTGCGATTCGCATCCCATAACGCATCAACAAGAAGAAGAGAAGAGGAAGAAGTTGAAGAGGAGCTTACTTGCTTCAGATCTTGAAAAGAAAAACCAACAAGAAAATCGAATCATGAGGCTTACGGAAGGGCTAGGGTTTGAGAATTGAGAGGTTCTTTGCGGAGGAGTAAGGTAAAAACTGAAGAGAAGTGAAAAAAATCAAAGTTAAAATAGCAGTTCTGGTATTGGTGATGCATTTCCAATCTAGATGAAATTCTGGTGACACGTCACCAACGTTATGAGCGTTCTATGACTTTTTTTGCAAATTGGCGATGCGCCGCCAAATGATGCAAAATTCTAGCGACATGTCGCCACAGTTATGAACATTTTGTGAACTTTTACCTTCAACTTGGTGATGCATCGCCAGCATTGTGAATTCACCCTCAATTTTTAAAAATTGGGCAAACTAACCCCTAACTTTCTATACTGAGTGTCACACCCTTTGAACAATCAAAGCGTTGTACCTCTCCTAGTTGAAATAGTGTTGTTCATCCCCCCTTTTTTTTTTCCCTTCCAATGCCTCTTTTAATCCTACAACACACATTGAAACACCAAATAACCATAAAAGCAAAAAGAAAACACAAAATAACTCATGGAAGTCAAAAGAAAATGGAATGGAGTTCGGGTTGCCTCCCGACTAGCGCTTGATTTTATGGCTCTAGCTAGGCGCCTTTGACTATTCCTTCAAGGGTTAGGTTCGGCCAAAATCAATTGGCCAATGTGCCGAAGTTCATCACCATAGTAGGTTTTACTTGTTGTCCATTGACTTGAAAGATGGATCCATCGTGACCCTTAAACTCCACCACTCCATATGGCTTCACTTTAGCCACCTCAAAAGGACCCAACCACTTGGATTTTAACTTTCCCGGGAAGAGCCTTAACCTTGAATTGAAAAGCAGCACCTTTTGAACCGGTTGGAACTCCTTCTTCACAAGCATCTTATCATGCCAAAGCTTCATTCTCTTCTTGTAAACCCTTGCATTTTCATAAGCGTCAAGGCAGATTTCCTCCAACTTATCCAATTGGATAACTCTCTTCTCTTGAGCATTCTTCAACTCAAAATTCATCTTCTTTACTGACCAATATGACTTGTGCTCCAATTCCACCAGCAAGTGGCAACCCTTCCCAAACACAAGTTGATACAGAGACATTCAAATAGGTGTCTTGAATGCCATCCTATATGCCCAAAGTGCATCACTCAACTTTTGTGACCAATCTTTTCGGTTGATGCCACCGTCTTTTCTAATATTTTCTGGATCTCTAGATTTGAAATTTTGGCTTGACCATTCATTTTGGGATGATAGGTTAATGACACTTTATGCCGCACACCATACTTTAGTAGAGCTTGAGCCAAAGTTTTGTTGATGAAGTGAGATCCCTCGTCGGAGATAATCGCTCTAGGTGTTCCAAACCTTGGAAAAATATTCCTTTGAAGGAACTTGACAACCACATTAGCATCATAAGAAGGGGTGGCAATGGCCTCCACCCATTTAGAAACATAATCAACCGCAAGCAAGATGTAATGATTGCCAAATGAGGGAGGAAAAGGTCCCATAAAATCTATACCCCATAAATCAAATACTTCTACCTCAAGAATATTTTGCAATGGCATTTCATCTTTCTTAGAAATGTTTCCTAACCTTTGGCATCTATCACATGTATTCACAAAAGTATATGCATCCTTAAATAAAGATGGCCAATAATAGCCGGTTTGTAATACCTTACTTGCCATCTTGGAAGCTCCAAAGTGTTCGCCACATGGTGAGGAGTGACAATGGTGGAGAACATCTTTTACCTCCTCGTTTGATATGCATCTTCTTATAATTTGATCAGTACAATGGTGAAAGATGAGTGGCTCATCCCAAAGATAATGTTTGACATTAGCTTGAAACCTCTTCTTTTCTTGGTAAGAAAAGTTTGGTGGGAAGACTCCACAAGCTAGGTAATTCACATAATCCGCATACCATGGCATTTTGCCTTCCACTTTGAATAGACTTTCATCCAGGAAGTGCTCTTGAATAGGTCTTCCTAGGGGTTGCTCTTGGCCTTCCAATCTAGATAGGTGGTAGGCCACAAGGTTCTCACATCCCCTCTTGTCCTTCACCTCCAAATCAAATTCTTGAAGCAAGAGAATCCATCTTATAAGTCTCGGATTGGCATCCTTTTTGGTGAACAAATATCAAATTGTTGCATGATCAGTGTGAACCATAACTTTAGACCCCCCAACGTAAGACCGAAACTCATCCACTGCATAAACCACTGCCAAGAGCTCCTTCTCTGATGTGGTGTAATTTTGTTGAGCTCCATCCAAGGTTTTGCTAGCATAATAGATAACTCGAAAGATCTTTTCCTTCCTTTGACCCAACATCGCTCCCACGGCGAAATCGCTAGCATCACACATAATTTCTAATGGTTCCTCCCAATTAGGTGCTACCACCACCAGTGCACTCACCAATTTCTCCTTCAAGATCTTAAATGCTTCCAAACAACTTTCATCAAAATGAAATGTCACATCCTTCTCAAGCAAGTTGCATAAGGGCTTAGCAATCTTAGAAAAATCCTTTATAAATCTTCGTAAAAACTGGCATGCCCTAAGAAATTTCGCACCCCTTTCACATTTGAGGGTGGCGGTAATTTCTCAATAGCTATAATCTTAGCTCTATCCACCTTCATACCTCTACAAGAAATTTTGTGACCAAGCACTATTCCCGAGCTAACCATGAAATGACACTTTTCCTAATTCAAAGCTAAATTAGTTTTTTGACATCTCTTCAAGACAAAAGCTCATGCATCTAAGGAATCACGAAACACCGAAAAATCATCCATAAATATCTCCATGCATTTTTTCACCATGTCAAAAAATGTGGCCATCATACATCTTTGGAAGGTGGCCGGTGCATTGCAAAGTCCAAATGGCATTCTTCAGAAGGCATATGTACCCCAAGGACTAGTGAAAGTAGTCTTTTCTTGATCCTCCGGTGCTATCACAATTTGGTTATAGCCCGAATACCCATCCAAAAAGCAATAAAACTCATGCCCCGCCAACCTATCCAAAATTTGATCAATAAAAGGAAGGGGGAAATGGTATTTCCGGATAGCCTTGTTGAGCTTCCAATAATCGAAACACACTATCCATTTGGTAACCAACCGAGTAGAGATCGATTCATTGTTACTATTGCCCACCACGGTTGTACCACCCTTTTTGGGTACCACTTGCACCGGGCTTACCCAATGGGAGTCCGAGATTGGATAAATAATACCAGCATTGAGCAACTTCACAATTTCCTCTTTTACAACCTCCTTCATTTTTGGATTTAACCTTCTTTGAGCTTCAATGGACGGTTTAAAGTCATCTTCCATAAGAATCTTGTGCATGAAAATTTTCGGGCTAATTCCCTTGATGTTCGAGATGGACCAAGCTATTGCCCTTCTATGCTCCCTCAAAACTCGAATCAATTTCTCTTCCTCCAAGGTAGTTAATGTAGAAGAAATAATCATCGAAAGGGACCCCCCATTGCTAAGATAGACAAACTTGAGGTCTTTCAGTAATAGCTTCAACTCGAACTTAGGCTTTTCCTTGAGGTCACAAGATAGAAGTTGTTCTACCATTTTTCTTAGAGCTTGCAACTTCCCACAAGAATCAAGAGTAATCAAAGTGCTCATTACTTCATAGTCTTCCTCACCACATGAATTTTCAAAAACAAGTGCTCTTCCTCTATAAGCAACAAATCTTTTTTCACTGCAATACAAGAATCAATCACATCAACCATATAACACTTGGGCACCTCATCATCAATAGATTTCATGGCTTGAGCAAGATTGAAAGTAATTTCCTCATCATTAGCTCTCAAAGTGAGATTACCTTTTTCCACATCTATTACGGCCTTCCCGGTTGCAAGGAATGGTCTCCCAAGTATGATTGGCATGTTTCTATCTTCCTCCATCCAATACAACAAAGTCCACCAAGAATATGAACTTGCCAACTTTAAGCAACAATCCTCCAAAACACCATTTGGAAAGGTAAATGATCTATCTGCCAATTGGAGGCAAATCAAAGAAGGCTTCACCTCTCCAAGACCAAGGCTCCTACAAATAGATAATGGCATCAAGTTAATACTAGCCCCAAGGTCACATAAAGCCTTGTCACAATGGAAAGACCCAATGTCTAGAGGAATGGTGAATCTCCCCGGGTCTTTGAGTTTTTGAGGCATCTTCCTTTGAATGATGGCAGTTGCTTCTTCTTTCATCAAGATGAGTTCATTATCAAGGAACTTCTTTTTTTTAGTAGTCAACTCCTTGAGAACTTAGCATAGGAAGGCATTTGATTTAATGCTTCCAAGAAAGGAATGTTGATCTCCAATTTTTTGAATATTTCTAGAAACCTCATAAATTGAGTATCCTCTTTCTTGGGTTTGAACCTTTGGGGGTATGGAAGAGTAGGAATATGCTTGGGTGCTTCCACTTGTGTGGGCACATTTCTTGCCTCCTTCTTTGAAATACCTTCCTCACCACATGATGGTGATACTTGAACATCTTCAACATTCTCCGGTAAAGTGGGTACTTGGATAGGAAAGTCTTCTAGAATGGGTGGCTTCTTGGGTTGTGTCACCACATTCCTCCCACTTCTTAGAGCAAGACACTCTTGGGTTGACATCTGTATCGCTAGGTATGAACTTCCCTTTTTGAAGTTGCCGCATAAAACTCGCTAATTGGCCCATTTGTGTTTCCAAATTTTTGATTGATGCTTGAGTGTTACCTTGCATCATCTTCATCTCATCTTCTAATGCACTAATCTTCCTGTTTTGCCCACTAGCCATCCCCCTCACTTCATGCATGAATTCTCCCATCATTCCCTTCATAAAGTGCTTCA
The DNA here is from genome assembly GCA_005392925.1 of Aquilaria sinensis. NCBI lineage: Eukaryota > Viridiplantae > Streptophyta > Magnoliopsida > Malvales > Thymelaeaceae > Aquilaria > Aquilaria sinensis. Next base: position 134,211 of record SMDT01000193.1, on the reverse strand, counting down.
AAGAAGCCTCCGATTCGTTAGATGTCTCACCTTGTGGTTGCATAGCACCTTTTGGGTTTGAATAGTTGAACCCTTCATGTTGATGATTCCTTGGAAAGAAGCTTCCTCCTCTTTGCTTTGGTGGGTAAGGATTCTGATACCCCACGAAATTCACATCTTCAACTTCTTCCATGTCCTCACTAGCCATAACTTGTTGCAATTTCATCCTATCTTGCTTTTTTGATAACTTGGATACCATGCTAGTGAGTGCCGAAAGTTGTGCTTGGAGAGAGGTATCTTTGTCTACCTCATACAAACCACTTCCTGTCCTTGGAGCCCTTTTTCCATTAAGCTCAAGGCTTTTGGCCATGTTGTTCAACAATTCAAAGCACTTCTCCATATCTTTCAATAATAAGAAACCACTGGCGGTGGCACCAACTTGCAAATGACTATTTAAACTCAATCCATTATAAAAGAGATGAAGTTGATGAGCTTGATCAACATCTTAAGTTGGAACCCTCTTCACCATCCTTTTGAAGCGCACCCATGCCTCTGCAAGTGACTCCCATTCATTTTGCCTAAAGGCCAATAACTCATTCTTAAGCTCAAAAGCCTTTTCAGATGGGAAAAACCTCCAAATAAATACATCATATAACTCTTGCCATGTATGAACCGATATAGGCTCCAAAGTCTCAAACCATTCTGACGCTTCATCCACAAGAGAAAAGGGAAATAGTCTCATCCTTTTTCGTATCTTCACTTACACCTTCCAAATCAAAAGTATCACATAGTCAAACAAACCTCTTGATATGGTTATTTGGATCTTCATCAAGAGCTCCTCCAAATGGGTGTGCTTCAACCAATTGGAGAACATGGCTAGGAACCATGAAAGCTCGCCCTCGAAGTGGCACCGGTCTTATCATGTTGTCATGGTCCTCCACCCTTTAAGGATGAAAGTAATCAAGCACTAGTCTTCCTCTTCTTCTAGCACCATGTCCATTGTCCATCACATCTTCAACTCCATTTGGATCCATGGCATTGACATTCCTTTCCCTTTCAAGGTGCCTCATGTTGTCTCCTAGATTGCCTTCCATATTGATGGAATTGAAAGTACTGGTGTTGCCTTCCTCAACCACCTTGTTGCTTGAATGAAGTTCCCTCAAGCTTCTTTCAATCTCCGGATCAAGTGGTACTAAGTGAGAACAAGAGCTCCGGGTCATGCACTAGATATACCTACAATTGACAAAGAAAAACATACTAAGTACAATGACAAAAATCAAGTAAACAAGAGCAACCAACTTTCAATAACCAAAGTAAAAATCAAATCAATATCCATGACAACAGTGCCAAAAACTTTGTTGTAAAACCAAGAGTTTTTCATTTACAACCCCAATTTACCCGCAAATGTACGGTTTTGAAAAGTAATACAAGGCAAATACGGGTATCGTCCCAAGGGATAATGAGACTTTTACCTAGAATTGAAATTTAACTACTCGAGCTACTTAATCGATGACGGGAAAGATTCAATTAAATAGAATGAAGTTGCCACTAGTAAAGCAATTAAAGAAGTTAAGCTAGATGGAATTACCAAGTACTAAAAGAAACCTGTCAATTAGGTTAAAAATAAGGAAATTATCTCCACAAGACTCCACCCCTCTTTCCTTGCTACCCAAAATAGATGTGACCCTTAAGTGGACTCCCCTTGTGTGGTGATGAGATTTGCTGCTCAAAAACTTCTTTCTCAAGATAAGTTCTTGCTCACCCAAATTTAAACTAGGCAATACTCAGGCTCAAGTGTTAACCCTAGGTGGATTAAGCCTTAATGTCCTCTTAACACCTAATAAAATCCTAGATTACCTCTAATCTAAGATACCCACTATGCCCCCTTCTACCCTTCACTCACCTATTAATCCTCTTTCAAGGACTATGTGAATTAGTAAGATGTGTGAAGGCCTTTCAACACATAACAAATAACGCAAGAAAAAGAGGCAACACAAGTAGTCCTCAATCAACAACATAAAGATAAATCCATTGAATAGCAAGGTAGAGTAATGTCATCCTATAGAAATATGAAAATCTACTCACTATCCATCATATGGTTCAACAAATAACCCATAAACAATGTATCCATAAAAATTCAACTAAAGAGAAAGAGAAAAGAAAAAACTTAATATAGCCTTTAGAAGACTAAGCCTCCTTGACTGATGTCACCTTCTCCAAGCTCCAAGATTCCTCCAATGGGGATCCCAAGAAAATCAAGAAAAAAACAAGATGCCAAGGTAGGTGGTGGGCTCTTCTTTCCTTCTCTTATTTATATCCTAGGTCATTCTCCCCTATATTCATTTTCCCAAAACCATAAAAGGGATAAGAATCCCTTTCCAAGCCCAGGCCACCAGGTTGGAGGTGTGGGGGACCATAAAAAATTTGAGTTTCGGCGAAACAGAGCATGCGTTGGCGACGCATCACCAATCTGGGTCAAATTGCTAGCGACACGATGCCAGCTGATGAAAATTGGACAGAACGTTGCTAATGTTGGTGACGCATCACCAATTGTCACTCAATTCTGGCGACACGTCGCTAGCCTTGATTTCCAGCTTCCACTGCTTCAGTTGCCAAAACTCTGTCTCGCTTAATCCAACTCCAATCTGCCATGTCCACAACACCATCCCACCTGTAGAAAGACAATGAAAGCATGAAAAACTAAGATAAACTGGAAGAGATGCAAGTAATTAGCGGTCAAAGTTGTCAAAAAGTCAACAACTTTGACTGTTGAATTATGCACTTAACAGTGTGGAGGGGGTGGTGGTTGGTTGGGTTTAATATGAGTGAAGAAAAATTGAGTTTGGCTTCTTAAATTAGCTTTAGGACACTAAACATCCTTATTAGCCTTAATCATGCTTTATATCATTTTCTTTGCCCATAAGCATGATTTTTTTGTCCTAAACTTATTGGTCCACATTTTGCCCACCTTTTTGACTATTTATCAAGCCATAGCCACCTTCCCCGTGGTGGGATAACCCCATAATTCCACCATTTGGGTTAATTCAAAAGCTTGAACATTTTAACATTTACACTAAGACATTTTGGTCCTTAAATGCCTTTAGTGTTTCCTTTGCCCAAACTTATCATCCATAAGTAATTTGGTCCTCCAATAGCACATTCATAACATTCATATCCTTCCCATAATTCCCCAACGCTCTTTCTTGAGAGTTTTACAATTAAGTACCTGAATTTCCAAAACCTGACAGGAATGTCCATAGGTTACCTGAAGAACAAGCAATGCTTAAGCCTTTTCTTGGGGGCCAAGTTACCAATTTAGAACACTTTTAAGGAAGTGTTCATTTTACCTTTTACTGCTCATACTTCAATCACTATAAAGAGAATTACATAATATAATGGTTTTTTTCACCATTATGCCAAACTTGTAATTCTTCCATTTTTGTGAAGTGGTAACAATCTTCCCCCCCTAAAAATTTTGGTCCTGCAAAATGGCCTTTAGCTTTGGGTATTCTATAAGATACCTTTCCATAAGGTCTTTCATAGTTTCCCAGGTTACTTTTCTTTCAGAGTGGTGTGACCACTGAACTTTAAACATGGGAATGAGCTTGCTTCTTAACTTTTTGGTATCCTTGGCTAAGATAGCTATAGGTTTCTCTTCATATGTCAAGTTAGGTTCCAATTGTATGTTTCCACTACAATAGCATACTTTGTGTCCAACAGACACTTCTTAAGCATACTGATGTGAAAAACATTATGAACACTTGACATGTTTGGCGGTAGAGCTAACCTGTATGCTACCTTGCCAACTCTGTTCAAGATCTCATAAGGACCTATATATCTTGGATATACATTTGAGCCAACTTCTCTAGAGAAGCTGTGAGTTTCATCGGTGAGAAGTGGGCACATTTGGTTAGCCTATCCACAATGACCCAAATTGTATCATGCTTTAATCTGGTCTAGGGAAAGTCTATAAGGTACCAGCTGGTTTTTGGTGCTCTACCTTTAGCCTCTGGCATGTGGCACATTTGGAGATATAAGTAACTATTTCTTTCCTCTTTTTTGGCCACCAGGAATGAGTCTTCAAGTCTTTATACATTTTCTCACTTTCTGGATGGATGTTCAACTTGCTTGTGTGAGCTTCTTCAAGTATTTCATCTCTAAGCTTTGGTCCCTTAGGCATATAGATTTGGTCCTTGAAGTACAATAATCCTTGCTTGTAGGCAAAGGATTCATACAAGGAACCTTTTTCCTCTCCTCATTTCATTTTCAACAGAGGATTTATCTCCTGTGCCTTTTTGACCTCTTCAATCCATTCTGATTTGATTGTCAATGTGTAGATTTGGGCTTCCTCCAACTTATGCTATTTATGCCATAGGCAAAGCAGACTATTCTACTCATCATGATCAGCTATAGATCACAAAGGAACTACCCATCAAGTAATGCCTCCATTGCTTCAATGAAAAAATCACTTGTGCTAGCTTTAGGTCATGGGTAGGATAATTTTGCTTATGGGGTCTCAACTACCTTGACCCATAAGCAAGGACATTTCTGACTTGCATAGGTAACCTAACCCAGATCTAGATGCCTATGTATAAATGATGTAGGGCTTGCTTGGATCAAGAAGAATCACTATTGGAGCTTCAATTAACCTCTTCTTAAGCTCCTGGAAACTCTTTTCACATTTCTCAATCCACTCAAATCTTTGCCCGGTCTTGTTCAGATGAGTAAGAAATGAGGCAATCATGGAAAAGCCTGTTACAAATCTTCTATAGTAGCCAGCTAATCCTAGGAAACTTCTAATTTCCTCTAAAGTCTTTGGTCTTTCCCATTCTTGTACAGCCTTGACCTTTTCAGGGTTTGCCTTAAGGCCTTGTGCATCTATGATGTGTCCTAGGAAAGACATATCCCTTATCCATAATTCATACTTAGATAACTTGGCATAAAGCTAATGTTCCAACAGAGTCTTTAAGACAATCTTCAGATGATGTTCATGCTCATTTTCATCCTTGGAAAACACTACGATGTCATCAATGAACACAACCATAAATTTGTCCAGATGTGATCTGAACAACTTGTTCATCAGGTCCATGAAAGCAGCTGGGCATTAGTCAAACCAAATGGCATGACTATGTACTCATAATGCCCAAATGTGCTCCTGAATGTAGTCTTAGGAATGTCCTCTTCCTTTACTCTCAACTAGATGTATCCAGCTCTTAAATCTATCGTGGAGAAGATCTTAGCTCCCTTGAATTGATCAGATAGATCCTCAATCCTAGGAAGTGGATGCTTGTTCTTGATAGTCACTACATTGAGCTTCCTATAGTCAATACAGAGTCTCAATGATCCATCCTTCTGTTTCACAAAGCGAACTAGAGTTCCTTATGGTGAAACACTAGGCTTTATGAACGCTTTTTCAAGAAGTTCATCAAGTTGTTTCTTGAGCTAATTCATCTTTGTGATAGGCATTCTGTAAGGAGGAATGGATATTGGACTAGCTCCTGGTTACAGCTTAATCTCAAACTCAATCTCCCTTGGTGGAGGAATACCCGGTAGGTCTTTAGGAAAGACTTGTGGAAAGTCTCTCACTATAGGTCTTCTATCCAATTCCTATTCATAGTACAATTCATTAAATGCATGACAATATTCATGCTAAAAAATCACAGGTATCTCATCTAGTACCTCTAGGCCCATGCCAGGCATTTCATACACTAATTCCTTAGAATTCAGTAATGCATGCACCTTACCATTGGGCAATGTCATTTCTCTCTTAGCATAATCAATTCTTATGTTATGCATGGCAAGCCAATTCTTACCCAGCACTATATCATACTTAGGAATGCCCAACACTAGCAGATTAGTCATAACCTTAGTCTTTCCTACTACTAGCTCACACTCCTTAGCTAGGTCATCAGTTAAATGACATTGACTACATGCTATTTTCACTAAGAATATCCTAGGAATGATTTTAGTAGGCAATATCATGGCATCAACAAATTTCCTTGCCACTATAGACACAGATGAACCAGTTTTAAACAGAACACTAACAGGCATACCATTAAGGTAAATCTTACCTCTTAGTGCTTCTCCTTGCTATGATGTCTCTGGCCTTTCCACTTGGAACCATATGCCAACTCTTTTAACTGAAGGCCTTTCGACTGGAGGAACTGGTCTCTATTGTCCCTCCCCGGGTGCTCTAGGAGGTCTAACTGGCCCACGGTCTTCTAGTCTTCTTTCTTGAGCATATGGGCAATCTCTGATCCAATGATCCATTGCACCACATCTCAGACATGCCTAGGTGTCAAAGCAACATGGTTTTTTCCCGTGAAACATCTTACACTTAGGGCACCTTAGGCCAAGGGGCTTCCCCTTAACCTTGCCCACACCGCCTAGATAGCAACTCTTGGAAATTTCTTTACCATATGCTGGCTTCTTCGGCTTACCTCCTATGTGGCTACTTTCCCCAAGTCCATTAGGAAAGTACCTACTCTCATACTCCTCTTACTCTACCAAGAGGGCCTTCTAGACGACCTCATAATATGTCACTGCTCCAAATGGCCCCACGGCCCTTCTAATGTCTGATCTTAGGCCTCTGAGAAATCTCTTAGCCTTTAACTCTTTCAGTCCCTGATATTGAGGAGCATACCTCACCAACCAATTGAATTTGTGCTCATACTCTAGGACACTCAGGTTGTCCTGCCTTAGAGCATCAAATTTAGCTTACTTCAAGTCCTTGGTGGCATTATTAACATACTGCTCTTGAAAAAACTAAGTGAACTCTAGCCAGGTCATCTTTATATCTCCTCTCAACCTTCTGCCCCTCTAGACAGTATATTTATCTCTAGTACTCCTCTACCACATCTCTGCATTACCCATTAAATTATAAATAGCCAGTGACACTTTCCTGGTGAAACTGAGTGGCATTTTCCCAAACATCTTTTCTATGAAAATTAACCCCTCCTCAACTCTTTCTGGTCCTACTCTTCCATCACACTATAGAGGTCTTAGTCCTTGGAACCTCTCCAACAGTCTGACCTCATCAAGGCCTTCCAGATCCTCTACTTTCTGTCTCCGAAATCTATGAGAACCTTCAACATGATGATGCTCTCCATGATCTTTATGCCTTCTCCTACCTCTTTTTTTCATGGCCTTCCTCAATCTTATTCCTAGTGGAGGAATGGTCATAAACTGAGGGATTGGCCCTAAACACTTGACCAACCTTAGATCATACTCTTCTACCTCTCAAATTTCTCCTATCATCATCTACCACCTCTTCAAGTTCATTATTTTTGTTTCCTGTTTTCCCAGAAGGAACATGTTCAGAAGTGTTCCTAGCTTCCTCTTCTAGTTACTGCTTTGGGTCCTAAACTACTTTTGCTTGTGCTACAGGGACTCCTTGATGTTGTGCTTAAATCAGCCTTACTAAGTTTCATTGATTACAGCTAACTTCCTCTGAAGCTCTAACCAAACTAGTGGCACTTCAAGGTTTAGTGCCCCCTATTGGCCCTGATTCCCTTTATTATGTCCATTTCTTTGTTACCTAGATTCAATAGGAGGCCTTCGGGATGGTTCCCCTCTCCTTGTGGCAATCATGTTTACTTCCTGAATGGATGATTCATAATAGAGCACATATAAAGATCATAGGTATTGCAATGATACTTAATACTAGCAGTTGACCACATTGAGTTCATGTATGTAGCTAGCATGCAATGCAACTATATGCTATGTACATGCGTAAATCATGCTCTGATACCAACAACTGTTACCTACTTTGGGGTAGTCCAGTTATGGTGCCAAAATTGTGCATTTAAAATCCCAGGATTGGTATGTCTTGTAGGCTATCAGAACAATACCCTTAATGTGCATACCCAAGTCACCTTCTTGGGCACTATGTGAATACATCCATATTGGTCCAACTATTACACACATATTTGCATTTTATGCACATCATGGCAGCAAGGAAGAAAAACACCAGCACAAGTCTAAATCTAGGCTACCATACATTAGGCAATCTTGTTAACTTCATGTTTCCAGCCACTGCACCCGAATTTGAAGCTTGATCATTGAAGTATTCAAGCAATAGCTCTAGTTTGCTTCCAATTGCTTCCTTTTGCCTTCAATTTCAATCTTGGAAGTATGGTGGCTATGGAGGAGCTATAGAAGAAGTGTGGAGGAAGGTGGTGGCTGGTTGGGTCAAATATGAGAGAAGAAAAATTGAGTTTGGCTTCTTAAATTAGCTATAGGATACTAAACATCCTCATTAGTTTTAATCATGCTTTATGTAATTTTCCTTGCCCATAAGCGTGATTTCTTTGTCCTAAACTTATTGGCCCACATTTTGCCCACTTTTTTACTATTTATCAAGCAATAGCCACCTCCCCCATGGTGGGATAACCCAACAATTCCATCCTTTGACTTAAGTCAAAAGCTTGAACACCTTAAGGTTTACACTAAGACATTTAGGTCCTTAACGCCTTTAGTGTTTCCTTTGTCCACACTTGTCTTCCATGAGTAATTTGGTCCTCATACCATTCACATCCTTCCCATAACTCTACAATGCTCTTTCATGAGAGTTTTGCAATTAAGTATCCAAATTTCCAAAACCTTACAAAAAGGTCCATAGATTACTTGAAAAACAAGCAATCCTTAAGGCTTTTATTGGGGGCCAAGTTGCCAACTTAGAACACTTTTAAAAAGCTGTTTATTGTACCTTTTACCTCTCATACTTCATTCACTATGAAGAGAATTACACAATATAATGGTTTTTTTTACCATTATGTCACACTTGTAATTCTTCCATTTTTGTGAGGTGGTAACAATTTGTGTGAATTATGAACACACCAAGATTAAGGGGATGTTGGATGACATAGCTTCAAAAGGAAATGACTACATGAAAGGTATGGCTTGTTGGATAAAGTCCAAGTTTGATAAATATTAGGGTGATTGCAACCTGTTGATACTAATTGAAATTGATACTAATTTTAGTTCCTAGAAACAAGATGAAATTGATTGAGTTTTCTTTTAAATCCATTTATTGTAAGGCTAAGGTTGCTATTCATGTAAAAAATGTTCAGGATATTTTCTATAATTTGTATCAAGAGTATGTAGATGCTCATAAAGCTTCTCTGCCTGCTGCATCTAGCAGAGGGGATGTTGTGACCAAGAAAGGTGCTTCCAATACTAGAAGTGGTTGTTATACTATTTGAAAAGGTAAAGCACAAACTAAAACTAAAAGGTCAAAGTATGATCAATTTGTTAGAAGTATTGACACTACTCAATTAATATAGTCAAAGTTAGACACTTATATGGAAAAGGGAGTATTCATTGACAATCCAGATATATATTTTGATGTCTTAGATTGGTAGGAGGTAAATACCTAGCACAAATGGCTAGTGATATTTTGACCATTCCAAGCACAACAGTTGCTTTTAAGTCCATGTTTAGTGCTTGTGGAAAAGTTATTGATATATTGTTCCTCTTTAGGTACTAACATAGTAAAGATATTAATTTGTGGAAATGATTGGTATCGCCACCATGTAGGGTTAAGAAGATATTGAAGGTAGTTATCTATTTCTAATTATTTTAATTGCTATGAATTCATAAGTTCTATAGTAATATCTAATTACGTTATAGGTTATGTCATAGAAGAAAAGGCTATTTCTATTCCACTTCCTTGAAAATGCATCAGTGTTGTTCATTCTCGAATGTTTCTAAGTATTCTTTGTTCTTTCCTGTAGTGCTTTTAATTTTCAAATGCAAATCATTATGCCAATCTTCTATTAGACCAATTATGTGATGTTTAAAAATATTTATGAAAAACATGCACTAACAATTTTTTTTCTTTTTGCTATAGAAACAAGAACTTATTCTAACTACACAACACAAGTCTTGGTAATCTTTGGTGGCATAAATGTTTGTATGGAAAATGCATAACGAAAGGCTTGGTAATGCTTATTGCTACCTATAGGAAGCTGTCTATCTCTGTATTGGTGTTTTTATTAGATTGTGATAAGAGCTTATGTATGTTCGTCTTTATTTTTATTAGTTGGCCTTTTATCAGGTTACTATAGGAGCTTGTCTCATATTTGTTGGCCTTTTAATGTTGTAGTAGTTGCTGCATATATTGTTGGTCTGATTGTTTGTGTTTGTTTATGTTCATATAAATAGTTCATGCATGCGTTAGTCAAGTTCTATTCATTTATATTGCTCATAAATTGTTCATTTAGTGTTCATGAATGCATTCTTTCTTTTTTGTTTGCATTTGGTTCATTTAGTGTTCATAAATGCATTCATTCATTTCGCTTGAAACATAATAATGTTAGTATATACAAATGAACACGATTGAGCATGAATACCATTTAGAATTAAATGAATGAACACAAGCAAACAAGTTGTGTTTGTGTTTATTTTCATTAAAAGTTAAATTAATGAACAAGAACAAGGCTTGTTCATGTTCTATCAATTCATTTATAGCCTAGATCCTGAGCTACCTCTATGGTTTTTTTGTTTGATGCACTAATGGCTATGGCATCAATCATTTGCTTGGTAAAATAATTCAGCCCATTATAAAATATTTGGACTTATATCTAAGTTAGAAATCCATGGTATGGGCACTTGCTCAATAAGTTTTGAACCTCTTGCAAGTCCCATACATTGTCTCTAACTCCAATTGATTTCAAAGCTAAAATGTCATTGTGGAACTTTATAAGCTTGGTAGGTGGAAAGTACTTCAACATAAACTTCCCGGCAAGAGCATTCCAAGTATGAATCAAACCTCCTAAAAGTGTAATCAACCATTCCTTCACCATTCCTTTTAATGAAAATGAAAATAGTGTCAAATGATTAGAATCCTCACCAACTCCATTGATCTTAACTGTATCATAGACTTCCAAAACTCTAGCAAAGTGAGCATTAGGGTCTTCATCTTGCAAACTATCAATCTGAATACAATTCTGTACCATTTCGATGTCATTAGGATTTATTTCAAAGTTGTTATCATTGATGGGAGGCCAAACAATGCTTAACTTTATCTTGGTGGGTAATGTCTTAGCGTAGTTGGACATAGTTCAACTTGGTTTTGGCCTTCCATGATTAGCTACTCTTAGACTTTTTTCACTTGTTCTACTCTAAGAATTAATGGCTATTACTTTAAGCTTCTTGTTCGGCATACTCTCCTCAAGGTTCTTTCAATTTTTGGATCAATTTCAAGAACTTTATCATCATTGCTCTGAGGTATAAACCAATGCTCCTATGGAAATTACCAAAATTTCGGGAAGTAAGAGTGAATATAACAAATTGGAAAAAATAATAATGCAAGAAAAATGAATGACTAGATTAATAAAACTCATGATTTCCAGTAGCACACTTGAAAAGTCCTTGCTGATGGTGTCAATAACTTTATGCATTCCCAACCTAACAATAAAAAAAGAAACTACAAGAAATTAAAGGCAAGTGTACCTATCACCCCATTGTATATAGATGACAAGTATCAAGGTTGTATTCCACAAGTTGAATATACCTACTTTACTCCCCCTAATTCTATTATCCAATTGATAAGAATGAGTATTGGTCACATAAACTACTAACTAAAGTAAACTAAACTGGCACTAATGCGAATAAGCAATAAAAAACAACATGAAACCGATGACCAGATCAACAATGAATAATGATCATGCTTAGTTATGAATCCCCCCCAGAACTCCCATTTACTACTTGAAATCAAGCTTAATCTAAACCCTAGAAACTCTTAGAGTAAGCAAACTCCTCTCCCAAGTTAACTAAAGCCTATTCCTAGGTTAATCAATCGAAATCTCTTCCTAATTGAATCCCCTTAACAACGTATTAATGCTCTATGAGTCATAGTACTTGGTTTGATCCTAGTCTAGGAGTCTTATGTTGGTCTATCTTTATACTTGTACACAATCATCTATGCCCACAATGTGATCAGATCAAGCATACATGTTCTCACTTAGTATACTCAAGAGTAGGAGTTAAATCAATACTCTAGCAACTATTGGCTCAACAAACAATGAAAAACATATTGATAGGTCTCAATAAATATGACATTCAAGTAAACCAATATAGTCCTAGATACATAATTGTTCTAGGGTTCATCTAATCTAAGCACGAGAATAAATTTAGCTCATCATAAAAAAGAGGAAACATAAATGGAACTCAAAAAACTCAAACTAGCAGACTCCCTTTCTAAAATATCTTTAGCTCTAAGCAATTCTTGCTCCTATTGTTTTCTTATCAATGCTGATCAACCAAAGCAACTTCTTTTTACTTCTCTTATGAATCGTCAGCTTTCTCTACATTCCAAACTCTAAAACTAATCCATAGACTCATTCACAATAAAAAATTCATTGTTGAAAACATCTTTACAGTAATACACAAATTGGATACATGCCTACATATGTCTGATGGGTTTCGGGAGCCAAACAGCACAGCGGAATTTAACCGAAATCCTCCAGGATCTAAGTGAAACGGGGTAAACCGGGTGTCCGAAAATTTTCATACCTAATTTTTGGTTGAGATCTCTCACTCAACTATAGAGTCGAATCACAAAACCTGAACAGTTGACGTGTTCAGTCTCTCTATGGTATCCACACGAGCCTCTCGGGATCACCACGCTTCCACCACGTCCCGGTAGATGCGTTTCTCTTGCGCTCGCAGTGCTAGCTTGCATCCTCCAAGGAATTGCAAGAGAAGAGTGTGGCTGTCCTTTTTGGAGGCTAGGGCAAGGAGAGCTTCGAATTTCTCACTAGAAGTTGTATTTATAGTGAGACTCAACTTCCAGGCCTAATGGCTTTCAAAGCCCTAATCCAATTAGGATTTAATTTCGGGCTTAATAATGACTCAACTCTTTGGCCCATTATTAATACGAAATTAAAGTGAAACCATAACCCAAATAATTAGCCCATACACTCTAATGATCCAAATAGCTCTATGTGTGCAACCCAATAGGCTCTTGTCACATTGGCAATGATCATAAATCACATTTATGATCATAAGCAATGAGCGGTGTCTAGCAACACATCATCGCTACCCAAGTGACAAGATTGTCGATGATTCGACTAAACCTTTATGATCATCACTCATATATGCCATTGTCCCTTTGTCCAAGATATCAAGACTAAGCACGAGACATAGAATGTGTCACTCTCATATAGCCCAATCTTTGGTTTCTTGGTTACCGAGTAGACAAACTTAAACTGATGACATTGATATCATATATCAACTTATCCGAGCATGGCCATGCAATTTCTAAGTCTCACTCTATCAAGGGGCCCAAAGATATCACTCCCGTTACATAGGAGGGACAAATCCCATCTTGATCATACAAATCCCTCCACATGATATGTGACATACCCAATGACGTCCTTCAAGTTCACTCAGTTACGAGCAACAAAGGAAAGTATCAAAGTATGTGACTCACATGTAGGGAACCTTGATGATCTTAGGTCGAAGGACTACATATACCATGATCACTATGAGAATCACTTATGACACTCATATAACGATCCATGTAGGGTTCTCATGGTGGGTCGGTCCAGTACACAAGTTCTCCAACTTGTACCCATATGTAGACTACATATCTCATATTAGTCTCCACATATGCTAGTCATTATGTATTATTGCAACCCGCTCCACAATAATATTAGACCAGGGACATTTAAGAATATCATTATTCTAGGGTTACAATTATGTTTGTTAAGTTACGCAGAAACAAAACAACAAACATAATTGCTGGATTATTGCCTTAATAAAATATCATGACTTAATGTGAAAAATTACAATCATCTCATGATTGGCTTTTGGGTACAACACTAACAATGTTTACTGGACACAAAAATATCCAGTAGAATAAGTTGCGCATCCATCTACATAGGGATAGGCAAAGTTGTGTACTTCATGCAGTCATGTATACTAAAGCACAGACATCTATCCTTGCTTAGTCTTCAAGACATCTTCACAACTTGCTTACACGAGGTGTGTAAAGGCATAGTCGTGTACTTCAAGGAATCCACAAAATCTAAAGATAGAAAGAAAGCTCAATTTTTGAATTCTTTAGATATTTTCATACTTTATAAAGGAGTTGAAATGCAACTTGAAATAAAAAAGATGAATCAATTAAGCACTAATTCTTATTGAAAACACTTAAGAAGCAAGCAAATGCTAAAGAAAAATGTAATGAAAAGATTGTTAGACAAGACCATATCATATGCAAACAATTTGTTCTCCCCATAAACTATATATAAAAGTGTAAAAATTTGTGAAAAAAATCTATAAAAATGTCTAAAACAATTTGTAAAAGTCTAAAAAATATTATGTATACAATTTAGTCCTTTCAGAGATAAAAGTGTCGGAAGTAATAAGTAAAATTGTTTGAAATAATATGTAAAAGTGCCTAAAACAATAAAAAAGAAGTGTCTTGCATAGTATGTAAAATGTCTAAAGTAATATGAAGATGATTATCCTCAAACATTAATGTGTCTAAACTAAAAAAAAAAGTCTTTAAATGAATATATAAAAGTGTCTAAAGCAATATAAAAAAATGTCTAATGCATTTTATAAAACTGGGTTTTTGGACTCAATAGATCATCCACCAAATGATCTTGTCACCAATTTCTAGAATTTAGTTTTGAATAAGCAAGAGTGGCTAAACATCCCTCAACATCGTGCTTTCTCAATGATCATCTTCAAATCAGTGCTTGCCTCTAGGTTGCATCATTGTTGTTCTCCTCCAGATCTCATTGCTACCACCACTCGCCTCCGAATCACTTTGCTTGCGTATAGATCACATAGATCATCACTCGCTTCTGGGACCTCATCGTTACCCACTTAAGGCCCTCATCTTCATCGCTCACTTCCAAGCTCTAGATAATGTGTAATCATTGCATGCCTCCATAACTGAAGATAATGGCTTGATCAGCTTTCTCTAGATGTGCTCTTGTTAAGCGATGGCTTGATCTCATGACATTTCATCTTCCTCGGCTTTGATTTTTCATCATTTTTGTCTTCTGGTCTCATTTTTCTCATTGTCATTGTTGTCTTCTCATCTCATTTTCTCTGCCATGGTCATTGGTAAGAAAGTGGATTTTCCGAATCTTGGCTCAGGGCATGATGGTTATTAGCTATGTAAAAAAATGGACAAATAAGGTAAATTGCGCAAAATGCTCAATTGAACTTATGAGCACGGTAACCTCCATATTTGTAAATTAGGGTATAGTTTAAGGACAAATGTTCCAAATTAGCCCAAATCTTTGCGCTTTTTATCACCTTTTCATGCCCTTCTATTTTTTAGTATAAAAATAAAAATAAGAAATAAAAATTTTAATTTTAATTATATGGGTTATTAAAGATGATTACTAATTTTGAGAAATCTTTGCTTCGGTTTTCGACACATAGATGCATATAATGTGTGTGGTACTTCGTACCAGCAGATTAATTAATTAATTAGTTCTGATTTTGCCAGTGTTGACTTTCCTGCCATAACCGTGTGGATAATAACATTTTAGCGATGTTTAGAACCTTAGGTCAAACCTCTACGCGTCTTAATCTGCTTCATGTGTGCATGGTGGATTGTGCTCTTTTTTTTTTTTGTTTTTTATGGAAGCATAGGAGTGTTCTTAATTCTATATTGACCGAGTCGTCATAAACTCTAATCTAATTATGTTCTTCATGCGGCTAGGTCTCAATCAAGTTGGGTTGCAGATTACTGTATTATGTGATCGGTTTGTGTTTAAATCCTGAGTTATATAAGAGAATGTTTTTCTTTACAGTTAGTGAATAAGTTTAAGTTACTGGGATACAATGTAGGATATATTAGGCTACATAATATCATTTAGATCTCTTCCTTACTGGTAACTTTTTTAATACTAAAAAAATATGTGCTACTAAAATTTTTTTCTCACTAATAGTAATCCTTATATATCTCCAAAAAGAAAATATGTGTAAGAATCTTGTTCCCCACATTTGCAATTTTTTTGACATAATCACAATTCCTTATATATTATATGCATTTTTTTCTACCAAAAATTAAGTATTTCACTCATTTAAAATGGAATACTTTCTCACTTCATGGGACTGAGCTCACCACTCGCAACTGAGCATTTAAAACAAAAATCTTTTCGGAATTCAAAAATGGATAAGCTACAAGTCAACTCATTTGAGGTTTTTGGTCCAAAGAAATGTCATTGCTTCTTTTAAAAACCTTTTATGTACGTATGCATGAATAAAAGTAAAAAAAAAAAGCAGCAGAGTAAAACGCATAAATCATGTGTGGACATTAAGTGTAAGGTTGTGACCAGATAAAACACTTGAAAATTGCCAAGTAGTCCGGCTGGTAATTCTATATTCTATTTTTTCTCGCTATGTTTTTTTTTCTTGTTTTGTATTTTACAAAATAATTCTCTATATTCACTACTTTGGTTATTTAGAGAAGCAAAATAGAAAATGAAAAGAATTTACCATAAAATGAAATTATTTACTGATCAGGTCACTTTGGAATGACTTTTTCTTTTGTTCCAATCCTAATGTAAATTGTTTCGGTATTAATTTTAAAAAAACATGAAAATATGTGGGTAAAGATAGTAGGCTTTTAGGGTGATGCTTCAGTTCACATGTACATGTCTCTATATATATAGATAGCTGCTCTAGCTAACTGGACATAGCTTTGAGTTCACACTTGAAAAACCTAAACAAGCGAGAGGAAGAACAGTTCAGATGGGAAGCTCAAGAACTGACATTTACTTTGTCTTCATGAAGTATGATCCAGAATACCAGAGACTTCGATCCGACCGGCATGTATAATGTATGAGATTGAACATTTAAGTTCCTTTATTTAAAAAAAAAAAGATTAAACCTTTTTGGGTTCCTTTATGAGCAACATGGAATGTGATAGATCGAAAAGAGGAATGTATGAGCTTGATTCATATCTAAGCGAGAAGCATGATGTGCCGCTGGCAAGGACCCTTGAGCCAGGAAGCTACAAGAAGACTTTATCTCTGGCCATTGTTGATGGTTTTGGCGCTGAAATTACTGAAGAACAGGTCACTTGAATCAGTGCTCATCAGTTCCAGTAAAACTATAAACTTAAATACATACATACATACATACATACATACATACATATATATATATATATATATGTTTTCGTTTTTTATAATTGGGTAATATATATTTTTCAGGCCAACGTGCTTAGATCTGCCAATGGGGTTAGAGTTGTGGAGAAGAACCAGGTGCTGCCTTGACTAGCTATAGCTTCAATGCATGGTGCTTTGGAGATGATGAAAGATTCTGAGAAATAATTTTAGACAGCTACCTAGCTTTGTGATTTTGTGCATATTTGCACATGCATGTATATATTGAATTGGTTGTGATCTACTTTATAAGGAAAAATTAAAGAAAGAAATGACAAGTTTTAAAATCCAAAGTTCTTGTGGGTTTCATCGAAATGAACGACATTATCATTATGTGCTTGGGTATATGTTTCTAGTGAACTTCTGTATTGTTTCAGTATCTTATTTGGTTCCTTCATAACTTAAATTATTTCATAATGACATTGTTTGATTTTAATATGAATGGTTAGAATTATAGTTTTTGAAAAATTATTCAAATGTAGCTTTTAACTTGTAATTTTAGCTACTTCATTTCAATCATCAAATAAATTATTGAAAACTCTAATAATAATTATAAAAATTGTTTTCAAATGGGCCATTAAATGAGCTACAGGTATAGAAGGGGAAAACCATAAAACCATAGCACCGATGCATAAAAGTCTTCCTTTAAGAAAAGGTGCTATATCCATAAAAGATTATATACACAAACGAAATTTCTAAATATATGCGTCAAATAAATTAGATGGTTTAAAATGACTACCGGTAGAAACAAAGGGTTATTTACACTTTTTTCCGGATCGTTGAAGTGATATTACACTTTATCTATTCAGTTTCAGAAATATATTGTTTATTGCAACTTTTTTACCCTGTTTGATAGCAACTTCTGAAATTTTATTTTAAACTATATGATAGTCATTGGCCAATAATTTGAGTATATGTGGTGATTTTGGAAAGTTAAATGATATTTTAAATTATCAATTTTTTATTTCTATAAATGTAAAACAGTTTTCAACAGGATAAAGTATAAGATAATTGGCAAATGTATATTTTTGAAGTAAAAAAGGTAAAGTGTAATATTACCTAAAACATGTGGGCAAACTTGAATTAACCCGAAAAACAAACAAGAACGTAAGTAGAAATTAAATCCCCCAATTCCTCAAAAGGTCCTTTATCCAAGCAACCCAAATCGGTATAGTGTTACATTATTGATGTTGTGGGAAGGGAGGGGATTGAAAGGACATGTGCCCCCCATACAGTGAACAAGACTAATTGAGGTTATGCAGGGACCTCAGCAAATATGCTGGAAATGGTAGCATGGGCTGACTTGTGGGTCATCGTCCTCACATGCGCGCTAGTGCCCTTCCCTTCACCATCTTTTCCGCCTCCACTTTCCTCACAATTCCTTCTTTCTGGAGGACCAATTTCTGACCCTATCCTATGGTATTAGTATGGGGGTGAAAACCACAAGGCAACCTATCTTATTCTGCTTCTAACTTTAATTGATTCAAAGGTAACTCTTGCAAGTATTCTCTAACACGTAATTTATGTTGCTCTTTTTATTTTAGTGACATTGGTTGGCATATTTGGACCAACATAATAGTGCTATTAATGCACAATCGCTAGTGGCATAATTTGATTAACTTAATAATGTTGATGATTTAATTAACCAAAATTAAAATTGAGTGGTATGATTGACCCACCTAATATATGTCAAAGAAAACTTATTTTTAATCCACAAAAGTAGTGAATTTTATTGAAAGAAAAAAAAAACATACACATAAAAGAGACTCCATCCCCATCCTTTTGGCCTAGTGGCTAAAGAGACTTAGGGATTTCGAGGAGACTAAGGATTTGAGCTATGACCTCTCCATTCTCCCACATCATGCACTAGTGATGTTTCGGGTGCCATATATGATAGCCAAAGGGCTACCGCCCACAAAGACCTCCTAAATGGCTTACTGAACACCACCCTCGGAGGATTCGTAACACCCACTTCCAAAGGATTCTTTGCTCTACCCTTAGAAAATATATGTGACCAACTATGGGAAGATGGGGTCCATTCCACCTTTGGAGGGCGCACTACCAACCTCGGAAGCATGGGTTGTCACCCTCAATAAAGGAAAATGCCTTCCAAAGATGGTCCTTCCATCTGAAAAGCCTTCTTCAGTAGCCCTCGAGGAGAATCCCTGCCCGAAGAGGTCTCACATCCCTGAATGGGTCTTATAGAGAAACAATAAATGTAGTTGAGGAACCTTTGACAAAGAAGCCTCGCACATGCCCTTACCCTTTAGCTGGAACTGCCTATGGCCAGCTGGAGATACCTGTCTCCGAGGGTACGGACTACATCTAGCCGGACACGTGTCATGATCTACCTAGGATGTGCAAAACGGCCTCATCCCTCTACCTTCCTATAAATATTTGGGAGGCTCCTTGGTACGGACACGGGATTCTTTCCTTTATACTCTCCGCTCTTAAACAACTTCTCTTCCCACATGCTGACTTGGGCATCGGAGGCTCCCCCCCGGAAACACACTTTGGGGAGCTTGTAACCCACATTCTTCAAGATCTTGTGGATACCTTCACATTGGAAGTCTCTCTTAGGTCCAGCATGCCATACAACGAAGATGCAGCTAGGCATCATCTGGCGTCATCTGTGGGAACTCATTCTCAAGTTGTTGTTGTTGAGAGTCGGCATTCAAAGGATAAGGGACTCCGGATGTCCCAGTCTGTGCCGAAAACTCAAGCAATGATTGAACGGCCGGCTACAAAGACTTCCCTACCAGAGGACGAACGTCCTCTGACAGTAACAATGAGTTTGATATGCAATTTTCAGTGCTCTATCAGGGCTGAAATGACACAACAACTCGACTAAAGGTGGTTAACAACACCTCCAAAAGCAATAGCATCCTCTCCAGACGCACGTTTGGAGAAAAGTCACAACTCACCTAGTTGGAGCTCTAAAAGCGAGGGTTCGCAGGATAAGTCCTCAATGGAGAATAGACCGTCCCGTGCATGTGGAATTGTAGGAACTGGGTTGAAAGAGGCCATAACTTCTTGCCAGTGAAGTCCATCCCTAGACAAAAAGTCCCTATCCCCGTGCCAAATAAGTTACTCACTGAAAAGAAGACATCATTCTCCATTGCTATGGCTGCTAGGCAAAGAGGAAAGGACGGTACTACCATCCTTACAGAGAAAATCCTAGAGAGGTTGGAAAAGGTGGAAAAACAGGTCTCTCGAAAGCCTATCTGATCAAGGCTATCGAAGACAATCACCGAAGAGGAGTCCCCCTTCATCCGTATGATAGTAGAGGCACCCATACCCAGGGACATCAAAGTACTGCGCCTGGAGACATATGATTGGCATAGCGACCCCCAAGCCCACTTGATGAAATATAGGAGGAGCATGGGATTGCATGATGTTGATGACGCCACCCTCGGCAAATGCTTCAAAGTAACTGCATGGTACAACTCCCTGGCCCCTAGAACCATAATGGGTTTCCAGGAGTTGTCCACCGCCTTCACCCAGAAGTTCATCAGAAGTAGGACAACAGTGAAGATGCCCATCCAAATGTTCGATTTAGCCCAAAAGAATGGGGATGCCATTCGGGACTATGTTAAGAGATTCAACAGAGAGGCATTGAGTTTCCCTGATTTTTGCCCCGAAATCCATACCTTGCCATGATCAAGGGGCTAAACAGGGACTCACAGCTCTTCTAAGAGTTCTCCAAGGATCCTCCTGACACCCTTGGAGAATTCTATAGAAGGGCAGAATAAAACATGACAGCCGAGGAGCTGAGGATGGGCAGCCCAAAGTTCGACCACAATCACTCATAGCGTTAAAGTCATCAACCTCGGTATTTAGCTGAGGGAGGGGCAAACCTCGGAAAGCAAGGGGGAAGAGGCCAGCATTATTCACCCCTTAAACACTACAAGAATGAATATCCTGATGGCTATGAAAAGGCAAGGAACCACAATCCAACGTCCGAAGGCCATGACCTCGGACAACAAGAAGAACATGAAGAAATTCTGCCAATTTCATTAGGACCACAGGCACGACACTGAGGATTGCTTCCAACTAAGAAAGTATATTGAATCTTTGATCAAGAAAGGGCAACTTTGTCACTACTTGCGGATGCAGTCGCCCAAAGCTCGAGAAAAGAAGGAAGAAGATAGGAAAGGAGAGGATAAGGACTATGATTCTAACCGACATTGGAACCGAAGTCCCAGGAAACATCCGCCACCTCCGGCAAGTATAATCTTCACAATCATAATTGGAATACCCTCGGCTGAGAGGAATAGGAAAGCTCCAGAAATCGTGATGATGGAATTCGACAACCCAACGAACAAGCTTGTTCGAAAAGATGGGTCTACAGTAAAGTTTCCACACAATGACCCTCTCATGATCATGGAAAGGATAGGGTGTTGGGATCTCGAGAGGGTGCTCATTGATGATAGGTGAAATGCCAACATTTTGTTCTCCCTTCTATTGTCGAACTTGGGTATCTCCAAGGGTGATTTTAAACCAATTACCTCACCTACCTTTGGCATTAGTCCCTCGAAACTCCTAGTACTTGGGTAGATTGATCTACCCCTGATGCTAAAGGGTTGTTTTGTTTAGACTAAGGAAGAACTTTTTGCTTCTACCATGACAAGGTTCATTGTCATAGATGTCCCATCTTCATACAATGCCATCCTTAAAAGGCAGACACAAGGTAATCTTCACATTTCCCATATGTGAAATACTTAACTGTCATATTCAGCATTGATGCCCCAAGGCATCCTCGTTAAGTGACATTGTGGCTTCTGGAGGGACTTCCTGAAAGGGAGAACGGCTGGAGCCCAGATTTCCCAAAGGAGCGTGCCTGAAAAGCTCAGAAGAGAGGGTTAGGAGGTCCCCAGAGTGTTTTTCCGGGGACGAGCCTCCGACGCCCAAGTCAGTGTCTTGAGAAGGTAAAAGGGGGAGCACTAAAGGTTTTAGTGGCCTTGCCTGTTCGTGTTTTCTCAAGGAAAAAGGGGGTCTAATCCTGGAGAGCGTCTTCCAAGGTTTGTTTCCTGGTATTTATAAGAGTGTTCAGTCCATTCAAATCATGACACGTGTTCAGTCAGATCTTTCCTGTACCTTCGGGTGTAGGGAACAAGTGGCTGTTTGCAGGCTCCTTGAGCCTTCGTCTGAGAGAGGTTGTGAGAAGACCTGGACGGCGTGGATGTGTCAGACCGCCGTTCCAGGCGGCGTGTAGCGCCTGCGGATGACATGTCAGAGGCTCCTTAAATGCTCCTGCCGTACTCCCGAGGTCCCCTGGGTGAGGTCATCCCTTGGTACGGACGTCCTTCTTTGGCCGGTGTACCACTAGTTCGGGAAGCCCCCTAGCTCAGGGGTTCCACCTTCGGGCCAACTATTCTCCCATTTTGGAATAGCTAGACATTCGCCTCCGAAGGCGATCCGCTTGGTCCCCCGAGGGAGCTGGTAACGTTTTTAGAGTTCCTGAGGTATTAGCTGAAGTCCCGAGTTCGACACGTCTTGACTTTGCTACTTCCAAGGTCAGTAATAGTGCCTCCTTCGGGTGACATTAAGCTCTCTGGTTACCTTGTTTTCAGCAGGAGTCACAGGGTGAGAGAGGCGATAGTCCTTCAGCTATCACAAGCCCCAATTTGGAAAGCCGAAGTAGATACTTCGGTTTATTAGCTTTTGAATGCAGTCGTTCAGGGCGTTGGTTATAACAATTTTGCCGAGGATGGACCTCTTGTCTGAAGACACCGGGTTGTTCGGTCATAATCTGTCTCTTGGTGTGTTCGAGGTACCCTACCTCTCTCTCTTTTTGTAGATCTGCGCCACGTCGCGTCTCGTAACCAGACGTGTCAGTCTGGAGCGGCGCGCCCAGGTGTAGGAGTGTCAGAAGGCGTGACCCCCCTTTGGCGCAATGGCTGACACGTGGCAGCCTGCTATTGGCAGGAACTATATCGGATAAAGCAGGCGCGTCTTTTCATGTGCTCTGAGCAATTATGGCAGCTGTTCGCCTTTGCGGAGTAGTTATGACGCCGGTTCGCCTTCGCCTCTCGGCCTATATATACTCCTGTTCCGCCATAACCCTCTTTTGCTTCTATTGTTGCTCTCAACTGCTTTCACGTTTTCTCTCGCTTTTTTCGGCGATCCTTTTTAACAGGGTGTTTTTCGGCAACCTTTCGCGACCGCGTCTTTAAATCCAGATTTCGGCAAAACATTTGGTGGGTTTTAACTTTCAGAGCCTTTTGCTTTTTAAGCTTTGCCGAAGTTGTTTTTGGCCTTTTTTTGAAAACGTTTTTCAGCCAACCATGCCTATTCCTGAGCTGGCAACCCCTTTTGTCTCATCCTTGCTGCACCACTCCTAAAAAATTAGAAAAATGGAAGACCAAGTTCTTCTTTCCCTCGTATGCCGTTACCCGGTTGCCACTTTCGGACCAATTTAGCTTTTCGAACAGTGGCGACGAGGTTACCGTTTTCCGAGCTCAACTGAAGGCCGGACTTCGGTATCCTCCTCCAAAGATGATTTGCGACTTTTTCCAATTCCATGGCATTGCCGTAAATCAGCTTCCGCTGAACTCGTACTGCTATTTTAACGCCTTCCTCTGTATGTGTGGCATTTTCAAAATAGAACCCCACTTCATCATCTTTATGCAGTACTATAAGCTCTTCGTGGTCCCGAAGGGTGGCTTTTACTTCATGCTACCTCGGGGATCAGGGAGCAAAAAGTATATGTTTACTTTTGCCACCAAGGACAGTTGGCAAGGGTGGCAACAAAAATTTTTCTTTCTGAAGATGGAGGAGGCCTGGTCGCACGTTCCGACCAAGTGGGCTCGGGGAAGGCTGGAGATGGACGTCGTAGATCCAAGGATAATGCTGACTCCCGAGTTGGCTCCCATATTCACGGATTTCGACAAACGTATCCGCGCTGTCTCCGACTAGGGTTCCGAGGTCTCTTCGCGCTCCCTCTACCCCTTCCCCATCAATTGGAAGCTGATGACCGAGGAGGTTCTTCGGGAGTTAGGGGTAGTGAAGGAGCACAAGACCGACCTCGGAATGTCGGCTCCTGACATCACTGGCAAGGATTCCTGGCTGGTGCAACTCCTTCGGGAGGAAACTACTTACGAAACTTTTTACGAGCGTAAGTTATCTCCGAATCCCTCTGTTATAATTTCACCTTGGACTCACACTGATGTCGTCTTTCTTTTTCAGAGATGGGGGACGACACTGCTGCCTATTACAAGTCCTTTTTTCTCGGTTAAGCCGAGAAGGGCGAACAGACGAAGAAGGCCGTCTCTCGAAGGCGGAAATCATCTAGGGCTGCACCATCTGTTGCCAAACGGGCGAAGAAGGATGCGCCTCCTCCTCTTCCAGAGATTTCGGAGGAGGCGGGCGAAGAGCCCGAGGCTGCTACTGTCCCGCCGGCCGAGGTCGCTGCCGACCTAACTGCTCAGAGTCCCACTCGTTCGGTGACTCTTCTGGATGCTTTGGTAGAAGCCCCTTCTTCCGAGGAGCGCCGTAGGAGCAAAGGCAAGGAAATTTCTACCGAGGGGACTCAGGGCTCGGACGACGATGTCACCGAGGTGCCTCCAGGTTTGTTTTCTCAGACAAACTGTGATGCCTTTACTCTTTTGAACTTCAAAATTCACTTGCCCTGACCAGCTTCTTGTTTTGGGGTGCAGGGGAGTTACTTACTCCGGGTTGGGCAGCCGAGCACGCCCGGAAGCGAGCCCTTCGGGATGTCCGAATCCCGAAGGGGAAGATCCCGAAGGAGCCTTTCTGGTCATTTACGGAGGACATGAATTTGTATTCCGGAGACTGCCAGCAAACGGCTAAAGAGATCTCGAAGGGGATGCTTACTGAAGCCTCATCCAGGGTTATTGCGGAGGCTCACCCGGGCGATGATTCCCTGGCCGCGAAACTTTCTGAGCACGCTGCCCAGGTATGTTTTGCACCTTTCTTTCTTTTTTCCTTTGGATTTTTTCCAAGTGTTTGGCTCTCTCTTTTATCTTTTGCCTTACTAACTTTGCCTTTTTTTTTGCAGCTGCTGGGGTACGCTGGTTTCTTCAGAGTTCGGGTGGCGAGGTGATGCTGGGGTCAGCATCTTCGTGGAGTGACATTGAGACTTGTAGAGGGACTTCTTGAGAAGGAGACCGCCTGGAGTCCCGAACTGCCCAGGGGAGCGTACCTGAAAAGCTCGGAAGAGGGGGTCAGAAGGTCCCCTGGGTGTGTTTCCGGGGAGGAGCCTCCGACGCCCAAGTCAGTGTCCTGAAAGAAAATAAGGGAGGAGCACTAAAAAGTAGAAATGCCTTGCCCGTTTGTGTTTTCTGAAGGAGAGGAGTCTACTCAAGGATCCATCATTTGCCCAGGTTTATTTCCTGGTATTTATAGGAGTATCCAGCCCGTTCAGATCATGACATGTGTTCGGTCAGATCTTTCCTGAATTTCTGGGCGTAGGGGACAAGTAGCCGGTGGCAGGTTTCTTGAGCCTTGAACCGAGACAGGTCGTGACGGGACCTGGATGGCGTCGGTGCGTCAGACCGCCATTTGGGGCGGCCTGTAACATCTGTGGGCGACATGTCAAAGGCTCCTTAAATGTTCATGTCGTACTCTCGAAGTCCCTGGACGATGTCGTCCTCTGGTGCGGATGATGTCCCTTCGGTAAATATGCCCGTAGCTCGGGGAGTTCCCTGATTCAGGGTTCCGCCTTCGGGGAGATCCTCTTCGGCTTGCGATAGCTGATTCTTCATCTTTAGTGGTTGCCAACTTTCAGGAATAGGCATTTTTGGCTGAAAAATGAGTTCGGAAAAAGGCAAAAACGACCTTAGGGAAAATTTTGAAAAACAAAGAGTTCTGGAAATCAAAACCCACCAAATCTTTTGCCGAAATCTGTGTGTGAAGACGCCGTTGTGAAAGGTGACCGGAAAAAAGCTCAGGTGAAAGAACCACCACGAAAAGTAGAAGGAAGCAGAAGGAAAACTAGAGCAAAAGCAAAAGCAAAAGAGACAAATGACGAAATGAGCATATATATAGGCCGAGGGAGGTAGGCGAACCGGCGTCATAAGTGCTCTGCGAAGGTGAAACGTCGCCATAACTGCTCTTTTGTGCCTAAAAAGGTGCGCCTGCCCTTACAACACAATCCCACCAATGACAAGCTGCCACGTGTCAACCATCGCGCCAAAAGGGGGGATGCGTGTCCCGACACCCCTCATCCTTAGGCGCGTCGTTCCAGACTGACACACCTATTCCTGACACATGATGTGGCGTAGACCTAAAAAGCTAGAAAGCAGGTTACGTCGAAGATACCAACAGACAGGCTATGGTAGAAAAGCCTACGTCTTCGGACGAAAGGTCTATCTTCGGAACAGGGACTGCACTTAAGGCCCAAAGAGGGGCCCTCACGGAGCGAACAAACCGAAGTTTCCACTTCAGCTTTTTCAAGGGGGGCCTGTGATAGCCGAAGGGCTCTCGCCTCTTCCAGTATATACTTCCCCGAAGGATTGTTCGGGGAGCCTGACGTAGCTCGGAAAGAAGCATTGCCATCGACCTCGGCAGAAGCGAAGTTGAGCACGACGAAGTAAGTAATTCGGCTGAAATGCCAGGTTATCTAAATGTGTTGCTGACTCCCTCGGGGAACCGAACATATGACCTTTGGGAGAAAAGAACTAGCTACTGAAAGCAGGAGAGATTCTCCCCGAAGGTGGAACTCCCGAGCTAGAGAACTCCCCGAGCCACCAGCGTGATTCCCGAAGAAGGGCGTCCGTACCAAAGGGCGACCTCTCCCAAAGGACCTCGGGAGTACGACATGAGCATTTAATGAGCATTTAAGGAGCCTCTGACAGATCACCGACACGCTGCCTGAAACGGCGGCCTGACACACTGACGTCATCCAAGTCCCATCTCAGCCACAAAACCAGGAGCCTACAAACGGCTACCTGTTCCCTACGCCCAAAAAGCACAGAAAGAATCCGACCGCACACGTGTCAGGATTCGAACGGGCCAGGTACTTTTATAAATACTGGGAAACAGGACTTGGCAAGGGATCTCTCCATTGGCACTCTCACACAACAGAAAACATATACAGGCTAGATCCTATATCCATTTAGGATTCCTACTTTACTCACTATCAGGACACTAACTTGGGCGTCGGAGGCTCCTCCCCGGAAAAACATCCCGGGGACCTCCTAACGCTTTTTTTCTGAGCCTTTCAGGTACTTTCCCACCTAGGGAATCTCTCCGTCAGACGTTCTCCCTCCTCGGAAGCTCCCTCGAAACTCACCATGTCATTAGACAAAGATGCTTCAGGGCATCAGACGTGTAGAGACTTACAAGGTGAATTACGGCCCTAAGTAGATTCATCTCGAGATATGGAGATCGCTGCCGGCAATTCTTTAAAGTGCTCACCAAAGTAACAAAAAATGAAGGCAACTTCAATTCTGAAGAACATCCTTGGAATGAAGATTGCGAAAATGCTTTGGATTAACTTAAAAGCTACTTAAGCCGTCTGTCGATACTTTGGCAACAATGGGAAGGAGAACCTCTCATCCTTTACCTCATAGTCACTAAGAAAGTGGTAAGTTTGGTACAGGTAGGGGAAGAATGAGGAAAATGGGGGCCGGTATATTACGCTGGCAAATCCTTGCACGGTCCCAATGTCAGGTACCCTCTACTGCAAAAGGCTATCTAGGCCTTAGTCATGGCAAGTAGGAGGCTACAGCCCTATTTTGAAGTACATTATATCATTGTTTGAAGTAACTTACCTCTTCGGGATGTCATGAAAAAGGTGGATCATTCCATCCAACTGTCACAATGGTGTATCAAGCTCGATGAATACGACATTGTATACGAAGTGAAAAAGGCCATAAAAGCTCAAGCTTTAACAGACTTTCTTGCCAAACTCCCTACAATCAAAGATGCCACCAATGACCTCAGAACTGAGGAAGCCGAATGGCCATTGTATGTAGATAGCGCTTCAGGGTTAGAAAATCAAGGGGCCAGGATAATGCTTTGAAGTCCCGAGGGGATGGAAGCAGCCAGAGCTATCAAGTTCAAATTCTAGGTCACGAACAACATCACCGAATATGAAGCCCTAGTGGCTGGACTACAGTTGGCAAAAAGAGTTGGTGTAAAGAATCTAAAGGCTTGTAGTGACTCTGTTACCCACTCCGGGGTAGTCCAGTTATGGTGCCAAAACTGGACTACCCCGGAGTGGGTAACATAAGTTGGTATCAGAGCATGGTTTATACATGTACATTGCATATAGTTGGCATTGCATGCATTTACATATATGAACTCAGTTTGGTCAGCTGCTAGTGTCAAGTACCATTGAAATACCTATGATCTTTATATGTGCTCTATGATGGATCATCAATGCAGGAAGTAAACATGGTTGCCACAAGGAGAGGGGATCCACCCCGAAGGCCTCCTACTGGTTCTGGGCAACAAAGAAATGAACAGAATAGAGGGAGTCAGGGGCAACAGGGGGTAGCAAACCCTGAAGTGCCTCAGGTTTGGTTAGAGCTTCAGAGGAACTTAGCTCTAATCAATGAAAACTTAATGAGGTTGATTCAAGGACAACAGCAGGGAGTCCAAGTAGCTCCAGTAGTACTAGTTCAGGATGCACAGCAACAACCAGAGGAGGATACTAGGAACACATCTGAATTTGTTCCTTCTGGAAGCTTAGAAGACACAAATGATGAGACCATTGAGGTGGAAGATGAGGATAGGAGAAATCCAAGAGGCAGAAGAGTAAGATCTGAGATTGGTCCAGTGTCCAGGACAAATCCCTCAGTCTATGACCATTCCTGCACTAGGAATAAGATTGAGGAAGGCCATGAGAGAAGATCCAGGAGAAGGCAGAGAGATCATAGAGAGCATCACCATACAGAGGACTCTCATAGATCCAGGAGACATAGGTCAGAGGATTTGGAGGCCCTAGATGAGGTCAGACTGTTGGAGAGGTTCCAAGGCCTAAGACCTCCACAGTTTGATGGAAGAGCTGGGCCAGAGAGAGCTGAGGAGTGGTTAATCTTCATAGAAAAGATGTTTGAGAGGATGCCACTCAGCTCCACCAAGAAGGTGTCACTGGCTACTTATAACTTGGTAGGCAGTGCAGAGATGTGGTGGAGAAACACTAGAGACAGATATGCTTTCCAGAAGGGCAGAAGGCCAGGAAGAGATATTGAGATGAGCTGGCCAGAGTTCACACAGCTGTTCCAGGAACAGTACATTAGTGATGCCATCAAGGATATGAAGCAAGCTGAATTTGATGCTCTAAGGCAGGACAACCTCAGTGTCTTAGAGTATGAACACAAATTCAATCAGTTGGTGAGGTATGCTCCTCAGTATCATGGACTGGAGGAATTGAAGGCCAAAAGATTTGTCAGAGGCCTAAAGTCAGACATCAGAAAGGCTGTTAGACCTTTTGGAGCAGTTACATACTATGAAGCAGTGCAGAAAGCTCTATTAGTAGAGCAAGAGGAGTATGAGACTAAGTACTTTCCCAGTGGACCGGGGGAAAGTAGTCAAGCAGGAGGCAAGCAAAAGAAGCCGCCACATGGCAAGGGAATTGCCAAGAGTTCCCATTTTGGTGGTGAGGGCAAGGTTAAGGGGAAGTTCCCTGGCCTAAGGTGCCCTAAGTGTAGGAGGTTTCATGGAAAGAAACCTTGCTACTTTGATACCCAAGCGTGTCTAAGATGTGGATCCATGGATCATTGGATCAAAGACTGCCCACAGGCTCAAAGGAGGCCAGAAGACCAAGGTCCAGTAAGACCTATTGGGGCAGGACCTAGAGGAGGAGCACCAAGGGAGGGACAGCAGAGGCCAGTTCCTCCAGTGCCTCGGCCTCCAATGCAGAGAGCTGGCAGAGTCTTCCAAGTGGAGAGGCCAGAGACATCAGAGCAGGGAGGAGCACTAAGAGGTAACATTTACCTTAATGGTATGCCTGTTAGTGTTCTGTTTGATACTGGTGCATCTGTGTCTATAGTGGCTAGGAAATTTGTTGAAGCCATGAAATTGCCTACTGAAATCATGCCTAGGATATCCTTAGTGAAAACAGCAGGTAGTCAATGTCTTTTCACTAATGACCTAGCTAAGGATTGTGAGCTAGTAGTAGGAAAGACTAAGGTTATGACTAATCTGCTAGTGTTGGACATTCCTAAGTATGATTTAGTGCTGGGTATGAATTGGCTTGCTATGCATAACATAAGAATTGATTGTGCTAAGAGGGAAATCACATTGCCTGATGGTGAAGTGCATGCATTAGTGAATTCTAAGGAATTAGTGTATGAAATGCATGGCATGGAGCTAGAGGTATTAGATGAGATACCTGTGATTTCTGAGCATGATTACTGTTATGCATTGAATGAATTGCACTGTGATAAGGAAGTGGACAGAATACCTATAGTGAGAGACTTTCCACAAGTCTTTCCTAAAGACCTGCCAGGTATTCCTCCACAAAGGGAGATTGAATTTGAAATCAAGCTGCAACCAGAAGCTAGTCCAATATCCATACCTCCTTACAGAATGCCAATCACAGAGATGAATGAGCTCAAGAAACAACTTGATGAACTTCTTGAAAAAGGGTTCATAAGGCCAAGTGTTTCACCATGGGGAGCTCCTGTTCTCTTTGTGAAAAAGAAGGATGGATCTTTGAGACTATGCATTGACTACAGGAAGCTTAATGCAGTGACTATCAAGAACAAGTATCCACTCCCTAGGATTGAGGATCTGTTTGATCAACTCAAGGGAGCTAAGATCTTCTCCAAGATAGATTTGAGATCTGGATACTTCCAGTTGAGAGTAAAGGAAGAAGATATTCCTAAGATTGCATTCAGGACCAGATATGGGCATTATGAGTACACAGTCATGCCATTTGGTTTGACTAATGCCCCAGCTGCTTTTATGGACTTGATGAACAGGGTGTTCAGACCACATCTGGACAAATTTGTGGTTGTGTTCATTGATGACATCCTAGTGTATTCCAAGGATGAAAATGAACATGAACATCATCTGAAGATTGTCTTAAAGACTCTGTTGCAGCATCAGCTTTATGCCAAGTTATCCAAGTGTGAATTCTGGATAAGGGAAGTGTCTTTCCTAGGACACATCATAGATGCACAAGGCCTTAAGGCAGACCCTGAAAAGGTCAAGGCAGTGCAAGAGTGGGAAAGACCAAAGACTGTGAAGGAAATCAGAAGTTTCCTAGGATTAGCTGGATACTACAGGAGATTTGTATCAGGCTTTTCCATGATTGCCTCAGTTCTTACTCATCTGACCAAGAAGGGTCAAAGATTTGAGTGGACTGAGAAGTGTGAAAAGAGTTTCCAGGAGCTCAAGCAGAGGTTGATTAAAGCTCCAGTGTTGATTCTTCCTGATCCAAGTAAGCCCTACATCATATATACAGATGCATCTAGATCTGGGTTAGGTTGTGTGCTTATGCAAGACAGAAATGTCATTGCTTATGGGTCAAGGCAGTTAAGACCCCATGAGCAAAATTATCCTACCCATGACCTAGAACTGGCAGCAGTGATTTTTGCTCTAAAGCAATGGAGACATTACTTGATGGGTAGTTCCTTTGTGATCTACACTGACCATAAGAGCCTAAAGTACTTGTTCACTCAGAAAGAGTTGAACATGAGGCAAAGGAGATGGTTAGAGTACATCAAGGACTATGACTGCAGTATACAGTACACAGAGGGCAAAGGCAATCTAGTAGCAGATGCCTTGAGCAGGAAGTACACAGGACTTTTGAAAGGAGGATCCTTAGCTGATCATGATGAGCAAAATAGTCTGCTATGCCTATGGCATAAATGGCATAAGTGGGAGGAAGCCCAAATTTACACATTGACAATTCAGTCTGGATGGATTGAAGAAGCCAAAAAGGCACAGGAGACAGATCCTGATCTGAAAAAGATCTCAGGAGAGGAAAAAGGTTCCTTGTATCAATCCTTTGCCTACAAGCAAGGATTACTGTACTTCAAGGACCGAATATATGTGCCTAAAGGAGCAAAGCTCAAGGATGAAATACTTGAAGAAGCTCACACAAGCAAGTTGAACAGAGGGTCCATCCAGGAAGTGAGAAAATGTATAAAGATTTGAAGACTCACTTTTGGTGGCCAAATATGAAGAGAGACATAGCTACTTATGTCTCCAAATGTGCCACATGCCAGAGGGTAAAGGTAGAGCACCAGAAGCCAGCTGGTACCCTACAGACTCTACCTATACCAGTGAGGAAGTGGGGCAACATAACCATGGACTTTTTGACTGGGTTGCCTATGACCAGATTAAGGCATGATACAATCTAGGTCATTGTGGATGGGCTAACCAAATGTTCCCACTTCTTACCTATGAAACTCATAGACTCCTTGGAGAAGTTAGCCCAGATGTATGTCCAGGAGATAGTGAGACTACATGGAGTGCCAGACTCCATTGTATCTGATAGAGATCCAAGATTTACAGCTCAGTTTTGGAGTGCTTTTCATAAAGCACTAGGAACCAAAATCCACCTGAGTACTGCTTATCATCCTCAGACAGATGGGCAATCTGAAAGGGTGATACAGATACTGGAAGACATGCTCAGGAGCTGTGTGTTGGATTTCAAAGGTGAATGGGACCAACACTTGCCATTGGTGGAATTCTCATATAACAATAGTTACCAAAGCACCATTGGCATGGCACTTTATGAAGCATTATATGGAAGAAGGTGCATGACACCCCACTGTTGGGTGGAAGCCTCAGACAGGCTAGAGTTGGGTCCTGAAATTATTGAAGAGACTACTGCCAAAATCAAGAAGATTCAAGAGAGATTAAAGGCAGCCAATGAAAGGACCATAGCCTATGTCAACAAAAGAAGGAGAGACTTGGAATTTGAGGTTGGTGACAATGTTTGGCTGAAAGTTGCACCAACCAAAGGCACTGTCAGATTTGGCAAAAGAACCAAGTTAGCTCCAAGATACATCAGTCCTTATGAGATCTTGGATAGAGTTGGCAAGGTAGCATACAAGTTAGCTCTACCGCCAAGCATGTCAAGTGTTCATAATGTTTTTCACATCAGTATGCTTAAGAAGTGTCTACTGGACACAAAGCATGCTATTGTAGTGGAAGACATACAGTTGGAACCTAACTTGACATATGAAGAGAAACCTATAGCTATCTTAGCCAAGGATACCAGAAGGTTAAGAAACAAACATATTCCCATGGTTAAAGTTCAGTGGTCACACCACTCTGAAAGAGAAGCAACCTGGGAAACTGAAAAAGACCTTATGGAAAGGTATCCTGAAGAATACCCGAAGCTAAAGGCTATTTTGGAGGACCAAAATTTTTAAGGGGGGGAGGATTGTTACCACCTCATAAAATGGGAGAATTACAAGTGTGTCATAATGGCTAAAAACCATTATATTGTGTAATTCTCACCATAGTGTTTGAAGTGTGGGGGGTAAAAGGCATGATCAACACCTCCTTAAAAGTGTTCCAAGTTGGTAACTTGGTCCCCAAGAAAAGCCTTAAGGATTGCTTGTTTGTCAAGCAACCTATGGACTTTTTTGTAAGGTTTTGGAAATTCGGGTACTCAATTGCAAAACTTTCACAAAAGAGATTTGGAGAGTTATGGGAAGGATATGAATGGTATGAAAGTGCTATTGGAGGACCAAATTGCTTATGGAAGACAACTAAGGACAAAGAAAACACAAAAAGGCATAAAGGACCTAAGTGTTCTAATGTAGGCCTTAAGATGTGTATGTCTATGACTTAAGTCAAATGGAAGTTTTGTGGGGTTATCCCACATAAGGAGGGCTGCTAAAGGAAGATAAGGATGGTCAAATGTGGGCCAAGAGATTAAGACTAAGAAACCATAGTCTTGTAGCAAGGAAAATGACATAAGACAAGGTTAAGACTACTTAAGTGTGTTTAGTGTACTTTTGACTATTTAAGTAGTCAAGACCACCTTTGCTCTCTTAATTTTGGCCTCCACCAGCAAAAAGAAAGCCAGCCCTCTCCTCCACACTTCCTCCATAGCCACCATACCTTCAAACTCAAAACTACTTGCAATTGAAGTCAAGGAAGCACAATTGGAAGCTGTTTGGTGCTATTGCTTGAGTGCACCTAGGATCAAGCTGCAATTTCAGCATACCCATCAAGGTAAGGGTTCTCTTGCTCTCATGGGTTGTTTTCTGTATTTTGAAACATCCATGGAGCTAGGGCTAAGCTTGGAAGAGAGCCATGTGCTTGATGAACCAAGCATAGTGAGGGGAGTGCACTTATTGAAGGTTTTGTGACCTAGTGTGAAGTGCACAGTGATGGCAGCGAATTTCTGGGTTTCAAAGGCCCAAAAGTTAGTACTAAATAGTGTTAAAATCCTCCTAAGACCAAGCATTAGCTTGAGGAGGGCTGCCATAGTGATTTGGTTAAGTTTATTACATGTTTTTTGGACTAACCTATGGTATATGTTGCTGCCACATTTCATGTGTTTGTTGTTTGTGTTTGGCTGCTGCATTTGGTTGCTATATCTTGTATATATGCATTGTGGTTTTTATGTTTTAGTGTCTTTGGATTCAGGTTTTAATGAAGGTTACATTGCCTATTGAATCCAAGTGCTACCCTTACTAAGTTTCTCAATGAAACTTACTCCCCTCAATTCTGTCATTTCAGGTCCAGCAGAAAGATCACCTTCAAACTAACCTTTGTGGTTTGCGTTTTGTTCTGAAATTTCAGGTACATAAACTTTCATATGTCAAGTTATGATCTGGAAAGTTTGGTGATTTTAGGAGCACATTTGGTTTTTTTAATGGTGGTACTTACTGTGTTGTGCAGCAGCTGTCCAGCATCCTGTTTTTGGAGTCCATTGTGTCTCAGGACCTCCTATAACCTAGGGTGCGTATTTAGCTGAGTTAAGACCATATTTTAGTGCATGTATGCATGTACATGTAGTGTATGTAAAATTAGACAAGTATGTGAACATTTGAGTAATGTTTTGGCTATGTAAGTGATGTGGTGCAAAGCTGCCTAAGTGTGAATGATAGGCTGCTTACTTGTAAATTCTGTTTTGGCCACATAAAGTTGCTAGATGCAAGAGAATGTAATTAATATGTGTATTGGACATGTATGGGATAGCCTTGGAGGGCTTTCCCCTTGTGAATGAAGTGTTTGCATGGTTTGGAAAAATTGTATGGGCAAAATGGTCCAAAAGTTGCCAGAATTTCGACTCTGGGCATAAAGTTTAATATCTCCCTGTGTAGAGTGAACCTTGGTGTGAAATTTTGACCACACCTATAGGACATCTAGAGGGTTGACTGGGGTTTGGAATTTGTGGATTTAGAACCCTGCAGCCAAAGATATGATGTTGCAAAGTTGGCTGAGTTACTGTTCATTTGGTCAGAATTTTGTAACCAACTTAAAAAATCCATAACTTGGTCCATAGGTGGGCTATTGATGTAAAACAAAATTCCTTGGTTTTCTCTAAGTCTCCACTTCATAATGGAGCAAATAAAACATGGGGGTATGAGGCTAGAATGATACAGTTTATTAGTGGAAGTTACAGGTGCAGTAGCTGGCCACTAGAACTTAACAAGATTGCCTAATGTGTGGAAGCCAAAACTAAGACTTGTGCTAGTGTTTTCCTTCTTTGCTGCCATGGTGTGCATGCAATGTGAATATGTGTGTGATGGTTGGACCAATATGCATGTATTTACATAGTGCCCAAGAGGGCCACTTGGGTATGCACACTCAGGGTAGTGTTCTGATGGCCTACAGAACATTACCAATCTTGGGAGTCTAAATGCACAGTTTTGGCACCATAACTGGACTACCCCGGAGTGGGTAACATAAGTAAACATAACCAAATCACTATGGCAGCCCTCCTCAAGCTAATGCTTGGTCTTAGGAGGATTTAACACTAGTTAGTACTAACTTTTGGGCCCTAGAAACCCAGAAATTCGCTGCCATCACTGTGCACTTCACACTAGGTCACAAAACCTTCAATAAGTGCACTCCCCTCACTAAGCTTGGTTCATCAAGCTCATGGCTCTCTTCCAAGCTTAGCCCTAGCTCCATGGTTGCTTGAAAATACAGAAAACAACCCATGAGAGCAAGAGAACCCTTACCTTGATGGGTATGCTGAAATTGGAGCTTGATCCTAGGTGCACTCAAGCAATAGCACCAAATAGCTTCCAATTGTGCTTCCTTGACTTCAATTGCAAGTAGTTTTGAGTTTGAAGGTATGGTGGCTATGGAGGAAGTGTGGAGGAGAGGGCTGGCTGTCTTTTTGCTGGTGGAGGCCGAAATTTAGAGAGCAAAGGTGGTCTTGACTACTTAAATAGTCAAAAGTACACTAAACACACTTAAGTAGTCTTAACCTTGTCTTATGTCATTTTCCTTGCTACAAGACTATGGTTTCTTAGTCTTAATCTCTTGGCCCACATTTGACCATCCTTATCTTCCTTTAGCAGCCCTCCTTATGTGGGATAACCCCACAAAACTTCCATTTGACTTAAGTCATAGACATACACATCTTAAGGCCTACATTAGAACACTTAGGTCCTTTATGCCTTTTTGTGTTTTCTTTGTCCTTAGTTCTCTTCCATAAGCAATTTGGTCCTCCAATAGCACTTTCATACCATTCATATCCTTCCCATAACTCTCCAAATATCTTTTGTGAGAGTTTTGCAATTGAGTACCCGAATTTCCAAAACCTTACAAAAAAGTCCATAGGTTGCTTGAAAAACAAGCAATCCTTAAGGCTTTTCTTGGGGGCCAAGTTACCAACTTGGAACACTTTTAAGGAGGTGTTGATCATGCCTTTTACCCCCCACACTTTAAACACTATGGTGAGAATTACACAATATAATGGTTTTTAGCCATTATGACACACTTGTAATTCTCCCATTTTATGAGGTGGTAACAGACTCGTAACTGGTGGTCTGACAGACGACATTGGAGTACGGTGCCAAGGATCCTAGTCTAGTGAAATACCATGACCTCGTAACAAAACTGATCCATGAATTTGACAAAGTGAACATACAAAGGGTACCTTTGAAAAAGAATGTACAAGCCGAGACACTGGCAAAATCAAAATAGCCAACCGAGGTACTTGACTACTCGAGCATAGCCATAATGGCACTCACCACCCAAAAGAAGGGGTGGAAAGACCCTATAAAAGAATACTTGGTCAGTTCATCCCTATCCTAGCATCCAAAGGAATAAGTGAAGGTGCGTAGATGCTCTAAAAGGTACTTCATGATTGGGGAAGAATTGTACCATCAAGGGTATTAAAATCCAGTACAAAGGTGTATTAGTGAACAAGACATTGAGACAGTCCCCACAAAAGTCCATGAAGGAGTTTATGGATCTCACATCGTGACTGATGCCCTTGCTCATGTACTACTCCAGTAAGGATATTTTTGGCTTACTTTAAGGAAGGACGCAAGGCAGTTCATCAAAAAATGTTATAAGTGCCAGTGACACGCACCCATCCAAAGAGTACCTTTAAAAGCGATAACCTCAGCAAACTATCCTTGCCCCTTCACTATTTAGGGTATTAACCTCATTGGTGCTTTCCTGCCAGCTCTTGGGGAAGTGAAGTTCTGCGTAGTTGCAGTAGATTATTTCACCAAATTGATTGAGGCAGAGCCTCTGGCAACAATTTCAACAACAAACATATAGAAGTTTGTCTGGAAGAATATTATATGTAGATTTGGTGTGCTGAGAGTGATAGTAACAAATAATGGTTCTCGATTCATTGATAATGGATTTTACGAATTTGCAGCCAACCTCAGGGTAAAACTACACTTCACCCCAGTTGCCCATCCTCAAAGCAATGGACAAGTTGAGGTGTCCAATAGCACAGTAAAAGATGGTTTCAAGAAGAGGCTGAAAGAAGCAAAGGGAAAATGGCCAGGAGAACTCTTGAGTGTACTATGGAGTTATCAAACAACTCCTAGAAGAGCTACTAGTGAAACACCTTTTTCACTCATATTTGGCACTGAGCCATTATCCTTGTCAAAGTCATACAACCATCTATCAGAGTACAGGTGTTCGACGAGGAAGGGAACAACCTCAGTTTAAGAACCAATTTAGATATGATTGACAAACATAGGGAGATGGTAGAACTTAAAAGAAAAGGCTTTTAGCAAAGGGTGGCCATTACCATGAACTCACATGTCAAACCTAAAAGGATCAAGAAATAAGACCTCATTCTTCGAAAAGTGGAACTAAAGTCCTGAAGACCATTTCATAGAGTACTTCAGCCAAATTAGGAAGGACCTTATTTGGTCCTTGAAGAAGTTCGGCCAAGAGTCTATAAACTTGAAAATGTTGAAGGAGAAGACTTGAAAAACACATGGCATTCAGACTCTTTGAAAAAGTTCTACACTTAACAATTTCTAAGGAATGAGCCTTATTATAAAAAGCCTCCACAAAGAAGTTAGCCGAATGTGGTGACCTCCTATGCTAGCTAAAGTGTTACGAAGGAACCCCTATTGAAAGAGGTTAACTAAATATGGTTTACTCCGAAAGTATCCAAGTAATCTTGTACAAGCTTTACCAAATGAGGTTAACCGAATATGGTTGACTCCGAAAGTACCTAAGTGATCTTGTACAAGCTTTACTGAAGGAGGTTAACCAAATATGAATGATTTTGAAATTACCTAAGTGTTCTTGTACATTGCAAGTTTCCCGAAAATGCTGCTTGAATTCCAAAACAGTTAGAAAAAAACTCACAAATCTCCAAAAATAAAAGGCTAAGGTTTTGAATCCCTGATAGTATTTTTGTCAAGGATAGTACATGACTGAATATGTTGGGCGTCATTGAACCGAAGGTTGTAAGTTAGCAGAAGGTGGTTAGCCAACTGAAAAGTTTGCACGCAACCAATGCTCACCGAAGATGATGCTAATCATGGAGTTAGCCAAAATTTTGAAAAATGAGGACAATTTCATTAGCGAATGCAAAGTACGATAAAAATAGCCCTAAGGGTTATTTTCCCCATCAACGGGCTCTTCAGCATCAGTATCCTCAGCATCATCCTCATCATCATCATTAGGATCTTTAGCCAAAGAAGGATGATCGGGAAGGTTGAGGAACTCCATCTTTGACCACGGTGAGGATCGTCCTTCATGTATGTCGAGAGCTCTTAGGAAGGAGATGTCAAGGTCAGGAAATTGTAAGATCACTTGATGGCGAGCAAGGCAGAAATCATCTTGAAATGAAGACTTCACCACCTTCTCTGTCCTGGCCTTCTCGATTTTCAGATGCTCCACCTCCTTTTTTAGTGCCTCCATCTCCTTCTCCACCTTCTTATGCTTTTCTTTTGCTTTTTTAGCTGATCAATTTTGGCAAGAAGCTTGGCGTTGATTTCCAGTGCCTTGGTAAAACCAGCAATGGCTTCCTGTTTTTCCTTCCAAAGAACATCCCCTGTCGAGCTCAGGTCCACCACCTCCGTGCTGAGCTTGGATATGCTAGAGGAGCACTCATCGAGAAGCCCCTTCTAGCTCTCCAACACCTCCTAGTGAAGCTTGGCCAGGTCCTTCTTCATAATTTTGTTAAGCTAGCCACATTTCATGTAGGAGCTTGCAAACATCTCCTTGCCCTTGGCCAAGTTCTCCTTTAACTAATTTCGGATGGAGGACTACTTGGGCGCCTAGCCCGAAGATAATCCCTGTCTGCTAACAACTACAAGGAGAAAAGACTTGATGTGAGTTACAGCAACATATAGACCCAAAACTTTTCTAAGCACCTAAGGGCTAAGGATTACCTGAGAAGTGTGTTCAGAAATCTAAGGGGTAAGGATCTCATCATTCGGACAATCCTCAGTCAAGGTCTAAAAGATGCCATTTGTGATGATGCCAGTCGCCATCTGTGGGACCATTTTCTAGGAATCCTCCAAAAACAAGTCCATGTATTCGGTGAAAGTCCAAAGGGGTTCCCTCAGTGCTTTATCCTTTGGG
The DNA here is from genome assembly GCA_005392925.1 of Aquilaria sinensis. Lineage (NCBI taxonomy): Eukaryota > Viridiplantae > Streptophyta > Magnoliopsida > Malvales > Thymelaeaceae > Aquilaria > Aquilaria sinensis. Next base: position 94,180 of record SMDT01000193.1, on the reverse strand, counting down.
ATCTTCGAATCCTGAATAGCCCGCTTTTGAAGGTGGTCCATCATCCACTCTGATTGGGCTTGTTCCTTTGCAAAATCATGCTGAAGTTCCTTTACCACATTGTCTCTTAGCCATTCATCTAAAAAGTCTAAAATGCCAAAAAGGCCAAAATTCATAGATGAATGACTAAAAGACAAACCTAGTAGAATTTCAATGTCTTCTCTGTTACAGTCATTGACGTCAAGCACCAAAAAAGGGATCTATTTCCCCTTCTTCCTTCGCCTCTTTTTAGCCTCTTCAACTGAAGCCAACCCTAGTGAAGTCCCCAAGGTATTTGTGGCAGCATTGAGGCTTAGGGGGAAAGATAAACTGATGCTTCCCATGAAGGATCAACACCTTTGGCTGAGTAGTCTAGACCTATGGTCTAGCCTTTCAAAGGAGGAGGCAGTGAGTCCTCATTTGCTTTCTCCATCTTCGGCATCGCCTAAGACAGCCCAAATGGCCCCTTCTTTCTTTTAGGGGCCTTCTTCTTCTACTCACCTTTCTCGATTTGGACAAGGAACAAGCTTTTGTAAAAAGCTGCTGATTTGTTGCCCATATCTATAAAAAGGAAAATAATCAGTGTAAGTAAAAAAAAGTCCAAAAAGAAAAGTTGGAAAAAAGGAAAAACTCTCTACAAGTGCCGAATAAGAGAGTTCACCATAAAGGAGCATGACCAGACATGACTTCTTCCCGTCCACTGATAGTCCTAGCATGTCCTTGTCAGTAATATGCTCGTGAATGACCCCAAGCTCCCGAAGAACGACTTCGGTCATGAAGTTCCATCTGATAGGAAAAGGGTCTAGTGGACAAAAAAGTGCTTGGTCCGACCAATCAACCACCGCTTTAATACAGCTGTCGAACTCTTTGAATTTAGACTGCAACTCAAAGGTCGATAGATCCATCATGTTAATGTCGAGGACCCTCGAAGCCCACTACATAGGCAGGTCCTTCCATTTGTTGTCCACCTTCATAAAGAAGTACTTCTTCTTCCATCGTCACCAACTATCCTTGGTGCCAAAGGTGAAAGTAAATTTCTTACTCCTGGATCCCCAATGAGGCAAGAAGTAAAAACCGCCCTGCGGGACAGGATGAAGCTTATAGTATTGCATGAAAAATATGAAGTGAGGGTTTATTTTAAAGACCCCACACATGCAAAGAAAGACATTAAAGTAAGAATAGCAGTTTGAGGTAGCCGGTTAAGGGCTATGCCATGAAATTGGTAGAAATCACTCACCATCTTCAGTGGTGGATATTGAAGACCCGCCATGCTATGCCTTAAAGATAATGGCCTCGTTATGCCAAGAAAGGTAGCTCGATTTGCTAGGTCTCAGAAGCTTAGTCATGGCACAAGAAGGAAGGAAGAATTTTGCTAACCACTTCTTCAGCTTTTCAGAAGTGGCACAACTCAAATGAGAGTTGAGTGGAGCCTAACTCTCAGGAATGCATCAAACTTCAACTTGTGAAGAAATGTTCAGAAAACTAGGACCCGAACCTCAAAAATTCTATCAAAAAGAAAAACTGACTTTGGAAGACGCTAACCTATTGAAGAAAGGGAAACTGCCATAAAACTGACTTTGCCAAAAATAACTACGCCACTAGGACACCACCGCAAAAAAAGAAAGTTGAGAGAGTAAGAGGGAGATAAAGGCATATGACTGAGGATAGTTTAGGGTGGAAAGGCTTTATATAGCCTAAAGAAGATAGGCAAAATGGTGCCATTATGTCCTTCTGTAGCTAAAGAGACGTAACTAATGTAACAGACGTGAAGGATGGCGAATAACCTGGTGACACATGTCGCATGATGCGAGAAACAAAGGCACACCTTCTGGCCTAGTAGGTCTATGTCAAGTAGCTCAAGGTGATGCGACTGGTTGGTTAGAAGATAGGGCAATTCATTCGTAGAAGGTGGGAATAAAAACCCTAAGGTGAAAATAACTCCTTCTGTGTCAAAGATGTAACGTCGCCAGAATTGAAAATACGGCTGGAGGTATAAAATAACTCATTACGTGGAGAAGGTGTGACTTCACCAAAAATAAGAAATTAGCTTTAAGTAACGTCCTCACCAATGGTTCAAATTTAGAAAATGGAACACAAACGAAAGGTCCAAGAAAATGCCGAGAATACAACCTCGGCAAATGAAAGGGTCCCGGACCAAAAAGCTAGTTACACCAAAGGAACAACCTCGGCAGAAGGAAGGTGTTTTGCCAAGGATAACTTCAGCTTCCCAAGGGCAGGATTTTTGTAACATGCTCCTAGCTGATTAGTACTGAAGGCACAACTTCGATTTTTTGGAAGGGGGGCATGTGAAAGCTAAAGGGTTATCGCCCACATGACCTTATCATTGGCATACCTGGCACCACCCTCAAAAGGATACACAACCAACCTTGGGAGAATTCTTTACACCACCCTCACGAATACATATGACCAACTTCGGGAGAAAGACTCCCCGCCATCCTTAGGAGCATACATTACCAACCTCGGGAACATTGGTCTATCACCCCCGACAGAGGAAATGTTCCTCAAAGATAGTCCAAATGGCCTTCCTTAGTCACCCTTAGGGAAATCCTTGTCCAAATGGTCCTCAAGGGGTCTTTGAGATAAACGAAAAATATAGTTTTTGGATCTCTATCAGAAACCTTGCACACGCCCTTACCTTCTCAGCATAACCGCTCATGTCCAACTATAGACACCTTTCTTTGAAGCTACGGACCAAATCTGGCCGAACACATGTCCTGAGCGACTAATACTAGGCATAACAGCCTCCTCCTCTTGGCCTCCTATAAATACTCGTGGGAGGCCCCCAGGTAAAAAATAAGAGGTAACCTTATTTTCTGCTCTCTACTCTTAAATGACTCCTCCCTTCACATACAAACCTGGGCATCGAAGATCCCTCCCCATGAAACACACTACAGGGAGCTCCTAACACTGGTTTTTCACATCCTACAGCTACTACTCAGGCTAAGGTCCACCGAAGGTTCAACATGTCCTACATCGAAGATGTGCTAGAGCATCAATAACTATAGAGAGATTTGACACTTCCACATTAAGAACAAGTGTAGGAGGAAGAATTGTGAACTAAACGTAGCATGTCAAGTTTTTGGTGTAATTGCTAGGGAACATTTATTAAGATTGCAAATTGAAAGATTGACTTTATTAATATAACCATATATTTTATTGTTGTATTTTTCCTTTCAATTTTATTTTATTCTCGGTTTGCTAATTTCTTGTTCATTTCTTGTAGGAGAATTGGTGAGCATGTAAAATTTTGAGGCTTAGTTAGACCAATAAGCCAAGATGCTTTTAGAAAGGCCGCAAGCTGCTTTACCTTCCGTAGAGGGTGGACTGTTATTTGATGTCAAGGCTATGGAGTGGAAGGAAGAGCCCTCTTGACCCATAAAAAAAAATGTTGGGCTGACGATGTTAAACCAAGCACTTCTTTAGAGGCAACTGAAGCATCAAAATATTCCTCACCTTTCCTCTCTATTTAATCTTATTTTGAGTTTGATTTTTCTAGTCAGTGCTTTGATTATTTTTTTATTTTACTGTGATTCCATACATAATGTGTTTCGATGTAGGAAATTAGGGTCACTTTGGGAAAAATCATTCATGTAAAGAGGGGAGAAAATGGTGTAATCGAATTCAAGTTTTAGAACCTTAACACACCTTTAGGCATGCCCACACTCAGGGGTTTGTCCGCTAACATGGTCCTAAACATAGCCATGCTTTCATCAAACAAATGATGTTTCAAAGACAGTTTTAATTTTAGTTTGAATATTCAAACATAGTTTACTTCATGACCCTATCCTTAAGCATGTTCTATAAACACAGTTTGTGTCATGCTCATGTTTGTAGCTGTGTTCACTAAGAGTTGAAAATTTTAGAGAACAAACATGTTCAGAGATGCTGTTACCACCTCACAAAAATGGCAGAATTACAAGTGCAGCATAATGGTAAAAACCCATTATATTATGTAATTCTTTCATAGTGATTGAAGTATGATGGGTTAAAGGTATAATGAACACCTCCTTAAAATTTTTTTAAGTTGGTAACTTGCCCCCAAGAAAATCGTTAAGGATTGCTCATTTTTCAAGTAACCTATGGACCTCTTTGTAAGGTTTTGGAAATTCGGGTACTTAATTGAAAAATTCTCAAGAAAGAGCCTTGGAGAGTTATGGGAAGGATATGAATGGTATGAAAGTGATATTGGAGGACCAAATTGCTCATGGAAGACAATTTTGGACAAAGGAAACACTAAAGGAATTAAGGACCTAAATGTCCTAGTGTAAACCTTAAGGTGTTCAAGCTTTTGACTTAAGTCAAAGGGTGGAATAGTGGGGTTATCCCACCATGGGGGAGGCGGCTATGGCTTGAAAAATAGTAAAAAAAGGTGGGCAAAATATGGACCAATAAGTTTAGGACAAAGAAATCTTTTTATGGGCAAAGAAAATGACATAAAGCATGATTATGGCTAATAAGGATGTTTAGTGTCGTAAAGCTAATTTAAGAAGCCAAACTCAATTTTTCTTCTCTCATACTCAACCTAACCAGCCACCAACCTCCTCCACACTTCTTCCATTCCATAGCCACCATACCTCCATGATTGAAATTGAAGGCAAAAGGAAGCAATTGGAAGCAAACTAGAGCTATTACTTGAATACTTCAAGGATCAAGCTTCAAATTCAACCTACTCATCTTGGTAAGGGTTCTCTTGCTCTCATGGATTGTTTACTATATTTTCAAACATCCATGGAGCTAGTGCTAAGTTTGGAAGAGAGCCATGAGCTTGATGAACCAAGCTTAGTGAGGGGAGTACACTTATTAAAAGTTTTGTGACCTAGTGTGAAGTGCACAATGATGGCCGTGAAGTGAGGGTTTTTAGATCCCAAAGTTAGTACTAACAAGTTTTAGAATCCTGCTAATACCAAGCATTGGCTTGAGGAGGGCTGCCATAGTGATTTAGTTTAATTTATTTCATGTTTTGTGGACTGACCTATGGTTTATGTTGCGGTTGCATTTCATGTGTTTGTTGGTTGTGATTGGCTGCTGCATTTGGTTGCTATATTTCGTATATATGCATTGTGGTTTTGATTTTTAATGTCTTTGGATGCATTTTTTAATAAGGATCACATTTCCTTAAGAAACCAAGTGTTACCCCTACTAAGTTTCACAATGAAACTTACTCCCCTCAATTCTGCCATTTCAGGTCCAGCAGAAAGATCACATTCAAACTGACCTTTTTCAATTGAGTTTTGATCTAAAATTTCATATATTTTAACTTCCATGTATCTAGTTCTGATCTGAAAATTTTTGTGATTTTATGAGTACATTTGGTCTTTTTAGTAATGGTGCTCATTACATTACGCAGCAGCTGTCCAACATCTTGTTTCTGGAGTGCATTGTGTGTAAAGCTCTCCTGTGACTTGGGTGCATGTTTTAGCTAAGTTAAGGCTATTATGTAGTGCATGGATGCATGTACATGTAAGAAATGTAAAGTTTGGACAATGTATGTGAACATTTGTGGGCTAAATGGCTGTGTATGTGAAGCTATGCACAAGCTGTCTATGTGTGAATGATAGGCTGCTTGTTTGTAAATTCTGTTTTGGCCACATAAAGTTGGTAGAGGCAAGAGCATGTAATTCCTACGTGTATTGGACATGTATGGTACAGCTTGGAGGGCTTACCCCTCATGAATGAAGTGTTTGAACACTTATGAAATTTTGTATGGGCAAAATGGTCATAAAGTGACCAAAAATTTGACTCTGCACTCAAAGTTCTATATCTCCATGTGTAGAATGAATCTAGGTATGAAATTTAGACCACATCTAGAGCACATATAGATGTGGAACTAGGATTTGGAATTTTTTAATTTAAATCCCTGTAGCCAAAGATATGATATTGAAATTGTGGCTAAGTAACTATTCATTTGGTCAGAATTTTGTAACCAACTTAAAAAATCCATAATTTGGTCCATAGGTGGGCCATTGATGTGAAACAAATTTCCTTGGTTTTATTAAAGAATCTAATTAATAATGAAGCAAAGAAAATAGGGGTTTACATGGATAGATTAATACAGTTTTTTGGAAGAATTTTCAAGTGCAGTGGCTGGTCACTTACACTTAATAAGATTGCCTAATGTGTTGTACCCAAGATTAATACTTGTGCTAGTGTTTCCCTTCCTTGCTGCCATGGTGTGCATAAAATGTGAATATGTGTGTAATGGTTGGACAAGTATGCATGCATTTACAATAGTGCCTAAGAGGGCCACTTGGGTATGCAAACTAAGGGTATTGTTCTGATGGCCTATAGAACATACCAATCTAGGGAGTTTTAAATGCACAATTTTGGCATGATAACTGGACTACCCCAAAGTGGGTAACAGATGAAACCATGTTTTAGAACGTGCTCACAAAACACGACCTTGTTCACAGCAGTGATAAAGAGAATGTTACCTTTCTGTTTTCAAAAGTTTTAAACTCCAAATTTTAAACATGGTCCTTTGCATTGCCATATTTGTAAACATGTTTCACTAACATGGTCTTTTACGTGTCTATGTTTTATTCCATGTTAGTCCTCCTTTTTTAAGAATTTTAAGTTCAAGAAGTTAAACATTATTACTTTCACACCTGTGTTTAAAAGCATGTTTGATAAACACGGTCGCTATTTTGCTAGTGTTCCAACCCTTGTTGCAGCCTTGAGTTTTAAAACTTTTGGGCTTTAGATGTCAAGCATAGCCCTTGTTGAAGACCATCGTGTTTCAGTATATAAGTCCTATCATGAATTTTCATTGTAACCCTTCCCTATTTCATAGGAAATACCATTAAAATTTTTACCTAAGCCCCCAAATAGAAACCCTAACTTCTTTACATCCTGCGCAAGGTTTTCACCAATTGAGGACCTCATTCTTCTACCGGATTGTTGATTTAATCCCTACATTGCCACTTCTTTGTCTATCAGTATAATTTTCTTTATCTAAGTTAATTTGAGTTTTATGGATGATTTGGGTACTTTCTTGCAATCGCTTGGAGTTATTTGAGATATGAGATTGATTTTTCACTCCAATTGAAATTAATTTCTAGTTTATAGCTTGACTTTTGAACTTGGATGATTATGGTTATTTGGATTGAAAGTTGGAGTGTTAGGGTGAAATGCTTTATAGAATGGATGAATTTCTTGATATGCATTGTTGATTTCATGGATTGCTATTATTCTTTGCATTGAAATTTGAATGTATTGAAGCTTGGTAGTCTTTTTGGTGTAATGGTGGAATAGATTACTTGAGGAACAAGAAGGAGCATGAATATGGATTGAATCATCTTGTTTTTCTTGGTTTATTATACATTTAACTTTGGTTATTAAGCCTCATCACCTTAATGCCTAGGTCAAATTGAAATTTGTCAGATAGGGGAATTCAAATCAATTTCTTTTGAAAGCTCTAATTCTTTTGATTATGAATTGTTACTATTAGGTTTGAGAGTTATTGTTGAACCAGGGAATATTTTCTACCTTTTCTAGGATGATGAAGTGCCAGGAAAGCTCCCCATTCACACCAAGAGGATGGCCAAGAGTTCGAAGAAGGCCAACCCACTTTTAGAGTTTAAAGAGGAACAATAAAGAGCAAAGATCAAGTGGACAAGGCCCATGAAGTAGTTGATGAGGTAGATGAAGCCAATACCATCATAGCATTGACTATGGATGATATTCACTAGGGGGAGAAAGTCATTGTTGTTACACCTTCACAAAATGGGAAAATTATAGTATAAGGACCTAAACTTCTATGCTTTAATTTTCACCATAATGCATGAATTAGGAAGTGTAAATTATTCATTGTAGACTCCCTTAAGTGTTACATACAATGATAGCTTGGTCCTTACGAAAGCCTTAATGGATAACTTGTTTTTCAAGTAACCTAAGGTCTAAATTGTAAGGTTACAAAAGTTGGGTACTCAATTGCCCAAATTTCCAAAAATGGATATGGAAAGGAGATGGATGGAATTGTGAGGAAAGGACATGGATGGAATTATGAAGAAAGGACATGGACAAAATTAAGGATATTGTTGGGGACCAAAGTGCTTAAGAAGGCAAAGTTGATCATTTATCGCACAATGCCAACTAAGGGCCCAAGTGTCCACCTTTTTGTCTAAAGGTTATAATGACCTTTGATAAGGTTAAAGGTGGTCAAAAGCATCATTTACCCAGCCAAAATAGTTGGATATAAGCTTTCCAAGTGTTGGCCAAATTTTCAAAAATTTGCATACATGCCACCAAGGTCAAAGATAGAATAAATAAGGAAAAACTAAAGAAAGATCATTATTTCTTTCATTTCTTCCTCCAAATTTTGACCCCAGTAGCTAGGGTTCTTCCTTAAGCTCCTCTACCATCCACCATAGCCACCTTACTGCAAACAATCAATAGAAAACCAGAGAAAACAACCGAAGCATCAAGGAAGACCATAAACCCCAGTTTTCAGGTTTATTGAAGTTTTATTGGATTTCTAGAAAAAGGTAATCGTTTTACCTAGGTTTCATAGTTGTTTATCATTCAATACTATTGCTTAAACATCCATGAAGCTAAGACCCTAATCTTGGAAGAGAGCCAAGAGCTTGATGAACCAAGTTTAGGTTAAGGGGGAAATTGCTGCTAGGGTTCTAGCCCTACAGCTTTGGTGTTCTGTTATGGCAGCGAAATTGAGTGTTTCTAGAGCCCACGTTAGTACTAAATAAGACCTAATGACCTCCTAAGACCAACCAATAGCTTGAAGAGGGCTGCCATAGTGAATTCTTAATGTTTATTTGTATGATTATGGACTAACCCTAAAGTGTTATTGTTGCCAGCATTACATATGCTTGTTGCTATGTTTGTTTGTTCATTTGGATGGGTATATCTACGTATATGTGCTTTGTTTTTGTGTTTTAGTGTCTTTGGATTTCATTTTTATGGCTGGGAATTCAAGATTTTTAAGATAAGCCTTTACTAAGTTCTTCAAAGGAACTTACCCCCTTTCTATCCATTTTCAAGAACACCTGAAATGGAACGTTCAAACTAACACTTGTAGTTTGAATTTTCCTGTAAAATTTTAGGTACATAAACTCCAATATTTCTAGTATTAAACTCGAGTTTCTCATGATTTTTGGAGTACATTTTCTAATTTTAGTGTTGATACTTTCTGCCTTATGCAATAGCTGCCTTATAAAGTTTCTAGAGTCCATTGTCTTTGTAAGGATGTCCAAGAAGCTAGTGGGCATACCCAACTAAGCTGGGACATATGTATGATGCATCTATGCATGTAAATATGTTATGAAACTTGTATGGATGATATTTGAAGTAATGAAGTGATGTTTGAAGTTGATTGTGCAATTCTGTCTGTTTTGCTGTGTATGGGCTATTTGAAAGGAAATTACGTTGAATGTGTATAAAATGGCTCTAAATTTAGGGAAATAAATTTTCCAAGTTTTCAAGAGATGAATGAACCTGTCCAAGCTGGATTTGCACTTAAAAGTGAAGTTGATGATTTATTTGCAAATTTTGTATGGCATTATAGGAAAATCGTTGCTAAATTTTGATACCCTAGAGTCTAGAGATCATAAGTTCCTGTAAAAGTAGAATGTGGATATGAAATTCTTACAGTAATTAGTACTCTTCTAGACAAATAACTAGCAGCTGGAATTACTCAATTTTGTGCCTTGTAGCCTAAGATATGTCCTGTCAAATTTCACTGTTTTGGGATGAGTTACTGTTCATTTGGTCATTTTACCCAAATGACTTATCAAGTCCATAATGTGATTTCTAGATGCACTTAATGCCTCCAACTTGTCACTTGTGAATGTTTAAGTATATTAAAGGCTTTAAAACCTTAAAGGCATGAGATGACATGGTTAGAATTTGAAGTGGACATGTTATGATTATTTGGACACATGAAGGGACACCAAGTGCACCAAGTGTGCATATGATTGTACATGCACTTGCGGATTTTTCTAAAATCCCATATTGGCCACGAATAAATAATCTGATTGTCATCATTACTTTTAGATGAAATTGTATGTCAATATGTGTTTGACGGTTAGTCCAATACACATATATTTGCATAAAGACCAAGAGGGCCACTCGTGTAACATTGTGAGCATTGTTCTATTTGGCCTCCTGAACACACATAGCTCCTGGGGCTTGTCACATTTATTATGTTACTTTAATTAAATACTCAGAGTTGTAACAATTGTTGTGGGTGCTACTATTGTGGGAAAGATGACCTAGAGGGCTAATGGTACTGAAAAAGTTGAGGGGGAGAGAGAAGACTACTAATGAGGAGATTGTAGAGACCATGGCAGATCCTATGATCATGGAGCTGTGTACCGAGGTTGAGACTAGTAAGAGTCCCACAAAGATGACATAGGTGATGACTACTGCAGATGTTGTAGCCGATCTTCTAGCTTCTAGATCATCTCCAGCAAAAGATGATTAATGGATTTTAGGACATTACTTGCTTGATTTATGGATATTAGTGTTTGTTTTATTTCTATTAGTTTATGTTGGATGTTGTTATTGGAGCATTGGTTGCTCTAGTTTTAGTTCTTTTTTTTTTCTCATTCTAGTACTTTTAATTCTAGCATTTATCATTAATTTTATTTATGATAATCTTTTCTATTTTTTGGGAGTCTTTATACTAAATCCAAGGCTTAAATCAAAAGTTTAAGGATCTCTTGGAATAGCAACTTGCACATCAAGCAATTGAATTTTTCAGGGTGGTTTCTATTTTTAATGCCATTTTATTTTTCACTTTATGTTTCTCATGTTTGTACCTTGAGGGAAATGTGCATCTTAAGTGTGGGGAATGAGTAGCTCAGGCCCTAAGTTTTCTTTTATTTTTAATGAAATTTTGAATTTTCTAGAATTTTGAAAACTTTTAAACTTTTTGAGCTAAATTGGTTTTCAATCATATTGTTGAGCACCTTTTTATTAATAGAGCTAAATTTAATGTATTGATTTCTTAAGTTGAAGATCAAGTAAGTAATTCTTGAAATCTGTCAATGATGTGCGTAATTGCTTTAAAATGTTTTATATTTGTTTATCATGGTAGTAGAAGATGGTTCTAAAAAGCTATTTTTGTGTCAAGTTTTTGTGCTTGGTATATAGTTCAAACATGCTAAATTATGAGTTCCTATGTTTGGACTATTGGTAAGATTGGTTAAAGGAAATTTGGTTAAATGTTGAGTAATGAATAAGAATTTATGTGAATAAGTTTCTACTCCACTATTTCTGAGTATTAAAGGAGGTTAGAGTCTTCTTTTAAGGCAAGAGTTAGTCACAGCTTGAAAATATGCTTAAGGCATGAGTATAATCAAAGATCACTTTAGATTGTGTTGAAAAATATCTTGGGTATAGAGAGTGCTCCTATGGTGTACGCTTGTTGCAAAATTTTGCAATGCATGAAGAATAAGGATTGAAAATAAAAGAGAAGAAAGTGAAAAATTCAACCAATTACCTATTTCCATGGTTTTCTGGCATGAATGGTTGCGCGTAATGAGCTTTGATTTAGTATGGTTTGTGCTTTTTTACTTTGCATGAAAATTTGATGTTCACTTGAGCTTCAAAGGATATGGGTTGCTAGGTTTAAGAATAAATTGTTTCCATTAACTTATTTTGTTTTGGAAAAGTGTTAGATTGAAAGTGTTGCATGCTTGATAGTCTTGATAATTTCTAAAGACCCTTACAGTTCCAATCTTCTTTCGTATTTTTATTTGTTCAAGAGCATGGTTCTATTTTTCTTTTCTAGATTTTCTATTAAGGTTTGGTTTAGGGCAAGTGAAAGTTCAAGTGTAGGGGAAAAAATGATATGATCATATTTATACATGTTTTCTATAGGCTTCTCCTTGATAATTGGTTGCATTTTGATGTGTTTTTTTTATAGGAATTGGTGCATAATTGGTTTATATTTTGTTTTTAAGTCATATGTTAAGCCTATTTGGGTTAGGAAAGGATTTTGTGTGAGTTTTGGAGCTATTTGAAGTTTTTACAAAATTTGAAGTAAAGATGGCTTAAGATACTCCCATGTCAGCACCAAAACACCTATGTTCATGCCAAACATGCCTGTGTTCAGTTACATGCCCGTGATCCAACTGTGTTGTTAAATGTTCGTGATTCTTACACTCCAGAGGAGGAAAATGGCCTTAAGCGTGGCTGTGTTAGAAACTGTGTTTGCATGTTGTTAGGTTTTTTTCAAGCTATTTTTGCAAAATTGAAAGAGAATAGAGATTATGCAACTAGGGGCAGCTAAAGGAAGAGTAGAGAAGGTGAAACTACAAAAAATTAGTTTAATTTTCACAATAGAAGGTTGCCAGAGGCAATTCAGATGATCAACATTGATTAATTCATATTAGATCAAGGATTCTTTGGATGAGAAACAATTTAGAGATGGAGACTTCTTTTATTATTTGTTCCTTTCTTCTACTGTGTTTATTTTTCAACACGATGGACTAATTTTTCTACGCATGCTTAGAGTAGATGAACCATAGGATGATGTTGTGATTATGATTACTTTTGGTTTAATATAATTATTATTTTCTTGTGATTTATCCAATGTGCTTTGTTGCATTGATTAACAGAAGCTAGCCTATAAATTCAATGTTGGATGATGAACATACGCAAGTAGTATCCAGTATGTTTTGTGGATCGCCATTAGGTAGTAGGGATATTGTCATAGTTGGGAATAATAGGTTTGGTTTAATACCACCGGACTAAAGTGAAACCTAGTAGATGGGTCATAGAACTAGTAATGCATTCTTAGCAAGAACGTTAGGACTAGCTGTTGGAGGTTTTATTTCAATAAAAAAAAATAATATTTTCTTAAAGACTAGCCATTTGGTTTTATCTACAGCAACAATTAGTTTTAATTCATTACTTTTCTACTCGTTAGGCTATATAATGCTGGCATTAGGTCATAAATGGCTAGCATAGGTTAATTGCAATCACTTTTCCTCTAATGTTTCTCTTCCATCAAATATATATATATATATATGGCTCTTGTTTCTTTTCAAATATATACATTCTCAGCCTCTCCCTCTCTCCAACTTCTTAAATTTTTCATAAAATTATTTTTTCTATATGTTTTCAAATAATATTGGGTAAAGAAAGGCGTAGGTTGATAGCCTTACTCCACAACAATTCATTTATGTGTGGAGCTACAACAAGAAGGTTAGGTTGTTGTACCATAAGGGTGGCATGACCTGAGGCCGTTGTACTGGTGCAGCAGGAAACATAAAAAAGGAAGTGGCAACTCCTTACCTCAACTCAAACTCCTTTGTATCATTAGTGATATTATTTTTTATTTTCATCTTAATTTTACTTCTTTCTTGTCTCGACTTTTGCCACAAGGAACAACAATTATTGGACATTTTCATTTTCTCAAAGAGAAAAAAATGACTTAACCTCATGGTGGAAAAATGATCAAGCTTTCAAATGAACTCAATTTGCATTTAAATTCAATGGAGAACATTTTAGGAGATGGAAGGGAAAAGTTCTATACCAGTCGAAAAATTTTTATTTTCACTATGTGATTTCTGAGAAAGTATCCCACAAAATATCCACCTATGATATGATTGATTATTTGAAAAAAATGCATTCTAAAAGGATTTTGAAAAATGAGACAGATGAATTTGATTGTCGTTACGCCTTGTTGAATTGTCTTTCTGACGAGTTCTATAACTATTATGAAAACACTTTTAATAGTGCCAAGAATATTTTTAAAGCCTAGTAGAAAAAATATGACACTAGGGAGGCTGGTGCAAAGCTATATGCTGGAAGTCAATGGCTCCGCTATCAAATGGTGGACAATTTCTCTATGGTGAAACAAATCAAAGATTTTAGCCTCATGGCCCATGAATTGAGATCTAAAGGAGTGAAGATTGGGGAATCAAAAAAAATTGGAATTCAAGTTAAGAAGAAGCAAATGAACTAGAATTGAGAAGGATTTTGGTTTTGATTTTTTTGCTTCTAATGTCAATGACAAATCACTTTCTTTCAAAGAGGCTTTAGATTCACAAGACTCTATTTTCTAGAAGGAAGTTATTAATAATGAAGTGGATTCTTTAATTTCAAATAATACCTGGAAATTAGTTGATTTGCCTCTTGGTTCTAAAATAATCGATTCTAAATAGGTTCTTCCAAAAAAAAATAAATCAAATGCTTCTATAGATAAATGTAAAGCAAGACTTGCTACTAAAGTTTTTAAACAAAAAAAAAGAAATTGATTTCTTTGATACTTATTCTCCTGTTTCCAAAATAACATCCATTAGACTTCTGATTGTTGTTGCATCTCTTCATAAACTTTTTGTTCAACAAATGGATGTCAAAATCACTTTTCTAAATGGAGATTTAGAAAAATAAATCTATATGGATCAACTTGAAGGTTTTGTCATGATTGGTCAAGAGTACAAAGTTTGTAAACTTACAAAATCCCTTCATGGCTTGAAACAAGCTCCTACGCAATGGCAAGAAAATTTTGATTCTTGCATGATAGATAATGGCTTCAAGTCAAGTGAATTTGATAAATGTTTTTACTTTAAGTCCTTTGATCATTGTCATGCCATTGCCTATTTGTATGTTGATGATTTACTCATCTTTAGCTCATCTATGCATGTGATTGATCTTACAAAAAATATATTGCATTAACACTTTGACATGAAAGACTTAGGGGAGGTAAATGTTATTCATGGCATGAAAATTACAAGGCGTGTTGTGCTGTTTTCATATAACAATCTCATTACATTGATAAAATTTTGAGTAAATTCAATTATGCAGATGCAAAACTAGTGTTAACTCTAATGTCAAATGGTATAAAATTATTGCTTACCATGCATGATGAAAGTGTTGTTAGTGAAACCTTATATGCTAGTAAAACTAGTAGTTTGCGCTATCTTACCGATTGTACTAAACCTAATATTTCATATGTAGTGAGTATACTTGGGAGATTTTATAGTAAACCAAATATGGATCATTAAAGAGATATTGATCACTTAATGGGATATTTGAGATATAAAAAAAATTATGGTTTATTTTTTCAAAGATATCCAGCCGTACTTGAGGGCCATTATGATGTTGACTGGAACACTTTGTCAAGTGATTCCCTATTTTTTACACGATGTATCTTTACTTTAGTAGGTGGTGTAGTGTGCTGGAAATCTAAAAAGTAGCAAATAATAGCAAAGTCCACGATGGAGGTAAAATTGATTGCTCTAGCCTCTACATGTGGGGAAGCTAGTTGGCTTAAAGACCTCTTATTTGAAATCCCTTTGTCGGAAAAACTAGAACTGCCTATTTTAATACATTGTGACAATACTGCTACAATACATATAGTGAATAACCATTATTATTATGGAAAATCTAGACCTATTCAAAGAAAACACAGTACTGTGAGGTCCTATGTGACTGATGGAGTTGTTAATGTGGACTATGTGAAATCATGTGAAAAGATTGCAGATCTGCTATCAAAATGACTTGTAGGAGGCAAGGTCTGGGTTACATTGAGGGGGATGGGATTAAAGCCCAAATTGAATGGAGTTTCCTATAAGGATTCCCAACCCAAAAATCAAAGATGTTAAGGCTTGGGTTTTGATGGGAAATAAGAATCATAGTGAACCCGTTGAGAGATGCAGCATCTTAGAGATTTATTTTTCACCTTATCCCTATGGTGTAGATGTATCTATCTTGTAATGATTGAGGGTGAAGTGTTTGCTTTTAATGAGAATTTGTAACTCTTTATTGAGTGGCGTGTCAAAGTGACAGAGCACCCTTGATGAATTTTCACCTATATAAGCATTGGAGTGAGGCCACTCTATGGGCTATTACTAAATTTTCTCATGAAAAAAATCAGGATAGGCACATGGCTATTAATAGTGCTGGCTTATAGGCTTGATGGGCACTTTGTTTATTATTTGTGTTAAGTGAACTTTTGTCTTCAAACAACCATAGTTAAATGTAGTACCACTATTGCTCATGGAACAAGTGAGCTGACTCACTTAATAAAGGTTCAAGGTATCACCACCTTTATTATGCATAATAAACTCCCTTTACCCATCTATATATTATTTTAGTTTTTTATTGAAATGAAGAGGGAATTGTTGGAGGTTTTATTTCAATAGAAGAAAAGACAATATTTTCTTAAAGAGTAGCCGTTTGGTTTTTTTGCAACAACAATTAGTTTTAGTTCATTACCTTTCTACCCGTTAGGCTATATAATGTTTGCATCAAGTCATAAACAGCTAGTATAGGTTAATTACAATTACTTTTCCTCTAATGTTTCTCTTCCATCAAATATATATATATATGGCTCTTGTTTCATTTGAGATACATACATTCTCAGCCTTTCGCTCTCTCCAACTTCTTAGAATTTTCACAAAATTATTTTTTCTATATATCTTCAAATAATATTAGATAAAGAAAGGTGTGGGTAGAGATTTACTCCACAATAGTGCATGTGTGTGTGAAGCTACAACAAAAAGGTTGGGCTGTTGTATCATGAGGGCGGCATGACCTGAGGCCACTGCATCGGTGTGACACAAAATGTCCAAAAGAAAGCGGGTAGCTCCATTCCTCAGCTTAAACTCCTTTGGATCATTAGTGATATTATTTTGTATTATTATCTTAATTTTATTTCTTTCTTGTATCAATTTCTTCCATAAGGGACAACACTAGCCACCCTATCAGTTACTTAAGAATAGGGATTAGTGAACTAGAGTAATAGGGAGCCAATTTGTTTTAGGTAGTACTCCACGGTCCAAGCTAACTGAATGCCTATTAAACCAAATTAAAAGTAATGCAATGAATTTCTAGAGGGATTTGCATCTAGGTGTTACATGTATTCATTATTGATTGTTTGATTTTTTTTGCTGCTAGTAGTATTTGTTTACTTGGTTTACTACAATAGTTAGTTTACCTAACTAGCCAAAGAAACCCCTTAATTGCCAGTTAGTTAATAATAATAAATATTGAGTATGGTAAACAACTTTGGTTAGTGGGAAAAATGATCTTGATACTTGCTACTTTTATGCTTTGATGATATATGCATTTGCCTTTGAATTCACACATTTATATCCATAGAGAGATTTGACGCATCCACATTAAGAACTAGTGTAGTGGGAAGAGTTATGGACTAAACATAACACATTACTAATCTGGTATTATCCCTAAGAGTATTCTAAAGGGTATAATAGGAATAACAAAGATGTTCATTTCATGGTAGAAAGAGTTGAGTTAGCACCTTTCTATGAGAAATGTAAGACAACGTATTGTGGAATAAAATCCTAAGGAGTGTGGAGTTTAAGAAGGTCCCAAAGCAGGGGAGCTTAAAACTGAAGATGAGAGTAAAGGTCAAGGTGCACCTAAGATTTTATGGTGCTTAGAGATCAACTGAGCATTATTAACATGCATTAGAAAGTCATGGAAATCAACAACATTTAGGAGTCATGCGGTAAAGGCTAAGATGCATAAGACCACAAAGTGCACCCCAGCTAAGGGTGACCCCAGCAGTAAGGCTAGAGCAACAGCTTGGGCAACTGAGCATTCTATGGTGGAAACCAAATTCTCCTAGAAAGGAGGAAGAAGTTTAAGTTATATAAGCCTTAAGAATATATATAAGTGTTAATGTTGTGCCCAAATGCCTACATTAGATGATTCTATTTTGCACATTGAGTCATGATATTTTATTAAGGCATTAATCTAGCAATTACTTTTGTTGTTTTGTTTATGCGTAACATAATAAACATAATTGTAACCCTAAAATAATGATATTCTCAAATCTACTATTATTGTGGAGCAGGTTACAATTGTTACCCACTCCGGGGTAGTCCAATTATGGTGCCAAAATTGTGAATTTAGACTCCCAAGATTGGTAATGTTCTATAGGCCATCAGAATACTATCCTTAGTGTGCATACCCAAGTAGCCCTCTTGGGCACTATATAAACACATGCATATTGGTTCAACCATCACACACATATTCACATTTCATGCTCACCATGGCAGCAAAGAAGGAAAACACTAGCACAAGTCTTAATCTTGGCAACCACATAATAGGCAATCTTGTTTAGTTCTAGTGACCAGCCATTGCACTCGTAACTTCGATTATTAAATTGTATCATTCTAGCCATGTACCCCCTATTTTATTTATTCCATTATCAATTAGAGACTTAGATAAAATCAAGGAATTTTTGTTTTACATCAATAGCCAACCTATGGACCAAGTTATGGATTTTTTAAGTAGGTTACGAAATTCTAACCAAATGAACAGTAACCTAGCCAACTTTGCAACATCATTTCTTCGGCTACAGTGCTCCATATTCCAAAATTATAAATCTCTATTCAACCTATAGATGTTATCTAGGTGTGGCCAAAATTTCATACCAAGATTCCTTCTACATAAGGAGATATAGAACTTTAAGTGCAGAGTCAAAATTCTGGTCACTTTATGACCATTTTACCCATACAAAATTTCATAAGTGTGCAAACACTTCATTCACAAGGGAAAGGTTATCCCATATATGTCCATGACATGTAGGAAATAAATTCTCTTGCATTTAACAACCATATGTGGCTAAAACAAAATTTACAAGTTGCCCATCATCCACACTTAGGCAGCTTTGCACCACATCACTTACATAGCCAAAACACTACTCAAATGTTCAAATACTTATCTCATTTTACATACACTATATGTACATGCATACATGCACTAAAAAATGGTCATAACCCAGCTAAATACGCACCCTAGGTTACAGGAGTTCCTAAGACACAATGGACTCAAGAACAAGATGCAGGACAACTGCTGCACAACAGAATAAGTACCACTATTCAAAATACCAAATGTGATCCTAAAATCACCAAAATTTCCAGATCATAACTAGACATATGGAAGTTCATGTATCTAAAATTTAATATCAAAAATCAAACAAAAAATGTCATTTTGAATGAGATCTTTCTGCTGGACCTGAAATGACAGAATTGAGGGGAGTAAATTTGATTGAGAAACTTAGTAAAGGTAACACTTGAATTCAAAAGGAAATTTGACCATCATTAAAACCTGCATCCAAAAACACTAAAACAAAAAAACCACAGTGCATATATACAAGATATAGCAACCAAATGCAGTAGCTATTCACAACCAACAAACACATGAAATGTGGCAGCAACATATACCATAGGTTAGTCCATAAAACATGCAATAAACATAAATAAATCACTATGGAAGCCCTCCTCAAGCTAATGCTTTGTCTTAGGAGGATTTTAACACTAGTTAGTACTAACTTTGGGCTTTAGAAACCCTGACTTTACTGCCATCATTGTGCACTTCACACTAGGTTACAAAACCTTCAATAAGTGCACTCCCCTCACTAAGCTTGGTTCATCAAGCTCACGGATCTCTTCCAAGCTTAGACCTAGCTCCATGGATTTTGAAAATTATAGAAAAAAGTCCATGAGAGCAAGAGAACCTTTACCAAAATGGATAGGCCGAAAATTAAGCATGATCCTTGAAGCATCCAAGCAATAGCTTTAGTTTGCTTCCAATTGCTTCCTTTTGCTTTCAATTTCAATCAAGTGCAAGTTTGAAGCTGTGGTGGCTATGGGGGAAGTGTGGCTGTGTTCTTGGGCTGGGGAAGGACAAAAATGAGAGAGAGATAAGTGATTTGGCCACTTAAATAGCCTTAAATGAGCTTAAGGGCACAAAACACACCTAACAAACTTAACCTTGCTTTATGTCATTTTTCTTCTCACTAATTATGGTTTCTTTTTCTTAAACTCATTGGTGCACATGTGCCCAAGATTTTTTACTATTTATCAAGTCTTGGCTGCTTCCCCCATGGTGGGATAATTCCACAATCTCACACTTTGACTTAAGTCAAAAGCTTGAACACCTTAAGGTTTACACTAGGACATTTAGGTCCTTAATGCCTTTAGTGTTTCCTTTGTCCAAACTTGTCTTCCATGAGCAATTTGGTCCCCCAATAACACTTTTATACCATTCAAATCCTTCCCATAACTCTCCAAGTCTCTTTCTTGAAAGTTTTACAATTGAGTACCCGAATTTCCAAAACCTTACAAAAAAAGTACATAGGTTGCTTAACAAATAAGCAATCCTTAAGGCTTTTCTTGGGTGCCAGGTTACCAACTTAGAACAATTTTAAGGAACTGTTGATCATGCCTTTTACCCCTCACACTTTAATCACTATGGTGAGAATTACACAATATAATGGTTTATAGCCATTATGACACACTTGTAATTCTTCTATTTTTGTGAGGTTGTAACAACAATAATACATAATGACTAGCATATGTGGAGACTAATATGAGATATATAGTTTACATATGGGTACAAGTTGGAGAACTTGTGTACTGCACCGACCCACCATGAGAACACTACATGGATCGTTATATGAGTGTCATAAGTGATTCTCATAGTGATCATGGTATATGTAGTCCTTTGATCTAAGGTCATCAAGGTTCCCTACATGTGAGTCACATACTTTGATACTTCCCTTTGTTGCTCGTAACTCAGTGAACTTGAAGGAGGTCATTGGGTATGTCACATATCATGTAGAGAGATTTGTATCATCAAGATGGGATTTGTTCCTCTTATGTAATAGGAATGATATCTTCAGGCCCTTTGATAGAGTGAGACTTAGAAAATGCATGGCCAAGCTCATATGAGTTCATATACAATATCAATGTCATCAATTTAAGTTAATCTGCTCGGTAATCAAAAAACCAAAGATTGGGCTTTATGAGAATGGCACATTCCATGTCTTGTGCCTAGTCTTGATATCTTGGACAAAGGGACAATTTCATATATGGGTAATGATCATAAAGGTTTAGTTGAATCACCGACAATCTTGTCACTTGGGCAGCAATGATGTGTTGCTAGACACCGCTCATTGCTTATGATCATAAATGTGATTTATAATCATTGCCCGTGTGGTAAGAGCCTATTGGGTTGCGCACATAGAGCTATTTGGGTTATGGTTTTATGATAATTTCGTGTTAATAATTGGACCAAAAGTTGAGCCATTATTAAGCCCAAAATTAAAGCCTAATTGGATTAGGGCTTTGAAACCTATTAGGCTTGGAAGTTGAGTCTCACTCTAAATACAACTTTTAGTGAGAATTTTACGACCTTGCCCTAGCCTCCCAAAAAGGATAGCCACACTCTTCTCTTCCAATTCCTTGGAGGACGCAAGCTAGCATTGCGAGCACAAAAGAGAAGCATCTGTCAGGACATGGTGGAAGTGTGGTGATCCTGAGAGGCTCGTGTGGATACCATAAAGGGTTTGAACACATCAACTGTTCAGGTTTTGTGATTCGACCCTATAGTTGGTTGAAAGATCTCAACCAAAATTAGATAGGAAAATTTTTGAATAGCTGGTTTACTCCATTTCACATAGATCCTGGAGGGTTTCAGTTAAATTCCGCTACACTTGTTTGGCTCCTAAATACCTACAGTGGTATCAGAGTTACTAGTGAAACCTTAAATCGGGATTGAATGTCGAATCACATGATATTGTGTCTTCGGTTGCTTTCAGCCATGATTAATTAGATTGATTCATGATGCATGAAACTGGAACTTGTAATGAATATATGAGATATATAAAGAAACGACACAAATTGGTTAATGAGATTAACCCGAAATTGATTGGTATGAGATACCTATATAGAGTAGGACTTTTGCAATGGTTGTAAAGCCTTAGCATGGTTCGGATTCCGCTTGTTCGGGCACCGAAACTAGAGTACTTTTGGTGGTTCGAATGGAGGTGTCTTGGGTGCCTACTTCCTTGAAATAGAAGATCTCGACCAAAGGGACCGCCGTATATGAATCACCGCATAAATAAAAACTGGTTAACCAACACACATTAATTGGCATGCATTTTTGTTAAATGAGATTTGACATGTTATGCTGATTGGTGTTTGAAGCATGGTGCATGGTTATAGCCCTTGATTGGTTGTACTCATAAATACGGCCTACGAGTCGTGCCTTTTCTTGTTACTCTCATTGTACATTCTCTTCTCATCTTACTCCCCTCGAATGTAACTCAAGGTTTCTATTATTGATGTATTGATACATTATGGGATCATCCAAGGTGTTATGTCCAAGGAGGTGACAACAAAAGGGCAACCAAGAAAAGAGCAGAAGGAGCTTGTGAAGACCCTTTTCTTTTCTTAGGATTTTATCATATTCTCATTGGCTTGAGAATATCGCATAGTTTGGGCTATAACTGTGTCACATTTACTTTCTTGTTAGCATGAGATGCATGTTTTATATTTGTATGTGATACATGTATAAGACAACTGGAGATAACAAATTGGTGAGATTGAAAGGAAAAATCCCTCTAAAAAATATTAAGTCATTAAATGTGATGCCTTTCAAATGTTGGCATTCGTTTAGACTTTGATCAACATTGGGTAGGTTTACCAAAGCAAAGCACTTATGTTCATGCTGGTAAGGCGTGATGGGATAAAAGTGATATCCAAATTGCTAACTTTGGGTTCGACTTAACTAAGTCATCCTAATAGGATTAGGGACCTAGAGGCATAGAGTTGGGCTTAAGTTCATGAGATGAGCATGGACAAGGGTTGTTCACCCAACTATCCATAAGTTGCATGAGTTGCAATTGGCAAGAAGTTGCTTGCCTAAATAACTGTAACTTGAGAGAAAAGCCAAAGCTGACTCAGGTTGTGGTGAAATAATATTGAGGGTTATTATTTTGAGGAAAATAGTGGGAGTAACGTTTAATAAAAGTCCTTATTAAATGAACTAAAATACATGACTCTTACATTGCACATTTACTGTTGTAGATAACCATGGCACAAAACACATCGACACTTTTGTTACATAAATCCTTGAGAAGGAAAAAATGAATGGGACCAACTTTCTCAAACGGTACTGAAACTTAAATATAGTTCTCAACCAATAGAGAAAGGCTTATGTGCTACAACAGCCCATTCCAAATGAGCCTACTGCCACAGCTCCAAAAGCTGAAAGGGATGCTCACAAGAAGCATTCTAATGATGCTTTGGATGTTGCTTGCCTTATGCTTATTACCATGGAATCTGAGTTTCAGAAGCAACATGAAAACATGGGGGTGTTCTATGTGATCGAACATCTCAAAATTCTCTTCTAAGAGCAAGCTAAGCGTGAGAGGTTTGAGACCACTAAGGCATTGTTTCAGTGAAAAATGTCTGAGGGAAGTCCCATGGGTCCTCATGTGCTCAAGATGAGTGGGTACATTGAGAATATTGAGAGTTTAAGATTTGCTCTTAAAAAAGAGTTGGCTATTGATGTAGTCTTGCAATTGTTGCGTGAAAGCTACAGTCAATTCATCATGAACTATAACATGAACAACCTTGACAAGTCCCTCCCTGAATTGCTCAACATGTTAAGAACTGCTAAGCAAAACCTTAAGAAGGCTAAGCCCATTTTGATGGTTCAAGCTTGCAAAGGATAGGGAAAAGCCAACAAGAAGAAGGATAAAGCTAAAGGAAAGTCCAATGCTAGTTCTTCTTTAGCTACACTGAAACCAAAGGGTGGTGTGGCAAAGGAAGGGGAGTGCTTCCATTGTAAGCAACTTGGACACTGGAAGCGCAACTGCAAGCTCTATCTTGAAGAACTTGCTAAGGAGAAGGGAAGTAAGACTTCCACTTTAGGTATTCTTGTTATAGAGGCTAACTTTTCTACTTCCTCATCTTGGGTATTGGACACTGGATATGGATATCACATTTATGCAAATGTGCAGGATCTAAGTAGGAATATAAGATTGGCTCAGGGTGAAGTAGACCTACATGTTGGAAATGGAGCAAGGGTTGCTACCTTAGACGTAGGGACTTATGTTCTCACTTTACCTAGTGGATTAGTTTTAGAATTAAACAACTACTACTTTGTGCCTACTATTAGTAGAAATTTGATTTCTATTTCTTGTTTGGACAAGAAAGGTTTTCATTTATAATAAAGGATAAATGTTGTTCTATTTATTTGAATGAACTCTTTTA
The DNA here is from genome assembly GCA_005392925.1 of Aquilaria sinensis. Taxonomy (NCBI): domain Eukaryota; kingdom Viridiplantae; phylum Streptophyta; class Magnoliopsida; order Malvales; family Thymelaeaceae; genus Aquilaria; species Aquilaria sinensis. Next base: position 70,139 of record SMDT01000193.1, on the reverse strand, counting down.
TGGTAGTGCTCAAGCTAGCAATGGGTTGTATGTTCTAGAACTCCAAGATCCAATCTACAATGTGAATGCTAAGAAGGTCAGATTGAATGATTCGAACCCAACCTATTTCTGGCACTGTCACTTGGGCCATATAAATGATACCCGCCTATCCAAGCTCCATAAGGATGGACTATTGGACTCATTTGATTTTGAATCATATGAGACATATGAGTCATGTTTGTTGGGCAAGATGACCAAAGCCCCATTCACAAGGCAAAGTGAAAGGGCTAATGACTTACTAGGACTCATACATAGTGATGTATGTGGTCCTATGTCTACACAAGTTAAAGGAGGCTTCCAATACTTCATTCCCTTTACTAATGAATTCAATAGATATGGCTATGTATATCTCATGAGACACAAGTCAAAATCCTTTGAAAAGTTCAAAGAATTCAAGAATGAAGTAGAGAATCAACTCAGGAAGAGTATCAAAGTAGTTTGATCAGATTTAGGTGGAGAGTACTTGGATTGAGAATTCCTTGACTATCTAAAGGAGTGTGGTGTAATATCACAACTCGCTCCACTGGGTACACCTCAATGGAATGCTATATCTAAAAGGAGAAATTGAACTTTGTTAGACATGGTTCGATCTATGATGAGTCAAGCTGACCTTCCATACTCCTTTAGGGACATGCTCTAGAGACAGCCATTTTTACACTAGACCGAGTTCCATCTAAATCGGTTCAAAAGACACCATATGAGATATAGAGTGGAAGGCATCCCAGTTTATCTTTTATAAAGATTTGGGGTTGTTACGCTTATGTGAAACGTCAATCCTATGGCAAACTAAGGCTCAAATCTCATAAATGCCTCTTTGTTAGGTATCCCAAAGAAACAAAGGGCTACTATTTCTACAATCATTCTGAGCAAAAAGTGTTTGTTGCTCAAACTGGTGTCTTTCTAGAAAGGGAGTTTGTCTCTAAAGGAACCAGTGGGAAGAACAACAAGGGGACATTGAACGTGAAATGGAACCTGAACAGACGCCACAAGACATTGTGGTTCAGGAGTTTGTTCCTATAGCACATAGCCCACATAGGTCTGGTAGGATTCAACATGAGCCCGAGAGATATGGATTTCTCATGACTCATACTGGCGATGTGATGCTCATGGATCAAGATGAGCCCATAACCTACCAACAAGCTATGTCAAGGGCTAACTTTGAGTATTAGCTAGTGGCCATGAAATCCGAGATGGAATCCATGTATGAAAACCAAGTGTGGACTTCGGTTGATCCACCTGAAGGGGTTAAACCTATAGGGTGGAAATGGGTTTTCGAGAAGAAAACTGACATGGATGGTAATGTGATTACCTTTAAGGGACGATTGGTTGCAAAATGTTTCAAGAAAATTCATGGTATTGATTATGATGACACTTTTTCACCAGTTTCCATGCTTAAATCCATCCAAATTTTGTTGCCTATTACTGCACACTATGATTATGAAATATGGCAAATTGATGTCAAAACTGCATTCCTAAATGGAAAGTTACTTAAGGATGTGTACATGACACAGCCTAAGGGTTTTGTCACTCCTGAGAATGCCAATAAAGTGTGCAAGTTGAAAAGGCCCATTTACGGACTGAAGAAAGCTTCTCAAAGTTGGAATCTTCATTTTGATGAAGCAATCAAAAAGTTTGGTTTTATCAAATATAAAGATGAACCTTGTGTCTACAAGAATGTTAGTGGGAGTGGTATTGTCTTCTTGGTGTTGTATGTAGATGACATACTATTCATTGGGAATGACATTCCCAAGCTACAGTCTATAAAGACTTAGCTAGGGAAATGTTTCTCTATCAAGGACTTGGGTGAAGCCGCCTATATGTTAGGCATCAGGATCTATAGAGAAAGATCTAGAAAGCTTCTTGGCCTAAGTCAAAGTACATACATTGAGAAGGTGCTAAAGAGGTTTAGCATGCAAGATTCCAAGAAATGATTCTTGCCCATGTCACATGGTATAACTCTTTCTAGATCTCAGTGTCCGGCTACACCCAAGGAGAGAGAGCGCATAAGTAAGATTCCATATGCCTCAACAGTTGGATCTATCATGTATGCCATGATATGTACTTGTCCCAATGTCTTGTATGCCTTGATCATGACTAGCAAGTACCAATCAAACCCTGGTGATAGTCACTAGACAGCTATTAAGAACATCCTGAAGCACTTACAAAGGACTAAGGATGCATTCTTGGTCATAGGAGGTGAAGATGAGCTCGTTGTAAAGGGTTACACCGATGCTAGCTTCCAACCTGATACAGATGATTTTAGATCACAATCTGGTAATGTGTTTTGTATTGGTGGTGGTGCTATGAGCAGGAAGAGTTCAAAGCAAGAGAAAGTAGCCAACTCTACAACAGAATCTGAGTACATTACCGACTCTGATGCTACAAAGGTGGCAGTTTAGGTCAAGAAGTTCATCACTAAACTTGGAGTGGTTCTAAGCATTGCTGACTAGATAGAGCTCTATTATGACGACAATGTAGCAATCACAAGCTAAGGAACCTTGATCTCACCAGCGATCCAAACACATACTCTGACGCTATCATGTTATCAGGGAAATCATCGAGATAGGTGATGTGAGGATATGCAGGACTTTGATAGACAGCAACATTCTTGATCCGCTAACAAAGCCCTTTAGGCAATAGAAGCATGATAACCATTCTAGGTCCATCGGTATTAGATACATGGATGATTGGCTTTAGTGCAAGTGGGAGATTATTAGTGTTGTGCCCAGAAGCCAATCATGAGATGATTGTATTTTGCACATTGAGTCATGATATTTTAATAAGGCATTAATCCAGTAATTACATTTGTTGTTTTGTTTCTGTGTAACGTAATAAACATAATTCTAACCCTAGAATAACGATATTCTCAGATGTGCTTGGTCTAGTATTATTGTGGGGTGGGTTACAATAATACATAACAGTTAATATATTTGGAGACTAATATGAGATATATAGTCTACATATGGGTACAAGTTGGAGTACTTGTGTACTAGACCGACCCACCTTGAGAATGCTACATGGATTGTTATATGCGTGTCATAAGTGATTCTCATAGTCATCATGGTATATGTAGTCATTTGACCTAAGCTCATCAAGGTTCCCTACATGTGAGTCATATATTTTGATACTTCCCTTTATTGCTCATAACTGAGTGAACTTGAAGGAGATCATTGGGTATGTCACATATCATGCGGAAGGATTTGTATGATCAAGATGGGATTTGTCCCTCCTATGTAACGGGAGTGATATTGTCAGGCCCCTTCATAGAGTGAGACTTAGAAAATGCATGGCCATGTTTGGATGAGTTGATATACGATACCAATGTCATCAATTTAAGTTAGTTTACTAAAAAATCAGGAAACCAAAGATTAGGCTATACGAGAGTGACATATTCCATTTCTCGTGTCTTGTCTTGATATCTTGGACAAAGGAGCAATGGCATATATGGGTAATGATCATAAAGGTTTAGTCGAATCACCAACAATCTAATCACTTAGGCAGCAATGATGTGTTGGTAAACACCGTTCATGGCTTATGATCATAAATGTGATTTATGATCATTGCCAACATGGTAAGAGCCTATTGGGTCGCACACATAAAGCTATTTTGATTATTAGAGTGCATGGGCTAATTATTTGGGTTATGGTTTCATGATAATTTCGTGTTAATAATTGGCCCAAAAGTTGAGCCATTATTAAGCCTGAAATTAAAGCCTAATTGGATTAGGGCTTTAAAACCCATTAGGCCTGGAAGTTGAGTCTCACTATAAATACAACTTTTAGTGAGAAATTCACAGCCTTGCCCTAGCCTCCCAAAAAGGATAGTCGTACTCTTCTCTTAGAATTCCTTGAAGGATGTAAGCTAGCACTGTGAGCGCAAGGGAAATGCATTTTTCGGGACGTGGTGTAAGCTTGGTGATTTCGGGAGGCTCATGTGGAGACCATAGAAAGCCTGAACATGTCAATTATTTAGGTTTTATGATTCAACCCTACAGTTGGGTGAGAGATCATAATCGAAATTAGGTATGAAAATTTTTGAACACTAGGTTTACCCCATTTCACTTACATCCTAGAGGCTTTCGGTTAAATTCTGCTGCACTTATTTGGCTCGCAAAACCCTACAATAAGTTTCTTTAAGTGTGTGCATTAATTATGATGTTTTAAGCTATGTTGTCATTGAGTGTTGTCTGCACCAACCAAACATGGTAAATAGTGCATGAGTGTCGAATAGCACTTAAGTGAAGTTCCAAAGTGTTGGGAGATACCTAGGAGTATGGGCCTAGGTGCCTAAGAGGATTTCTTGGGTAGACAAAATTACTAGATCTAACTATGCACAAGTGTACATCGTGTGCATGGCTGCTGCTTTGTGAAAGCCACAAGGTTTGGTCAGAGGTAAGCTAAGTTGTCAACTAAAGCTAAAGGAAGCTTAAGTTTAGGGGAAGTCAGGGCATGGTGCCCACGTAAGCCGCCAATGGCACCAAGGGGCTGTAGGATGTGTTTGGCACAAGTGGTGCACATGCTAGCAACTTGGTGTGGTAGTTGAATGCATGAATAGACTACATTAACTGAGACTGTTTGGGGCCCTAAGGATGGTCCTAAGGGTTTCAAAGAGACCAAGTAATATATGGAAAAATCTCCAAGTACCCAGGTCTTATGGAAGTACCCTAAAAGCCTAAGGCAACGATGCAAAGGTGTATAGGTGCACCTTGGCAAGAACTAGGTCTCCAAAAAAACTGTTCTAACTTAAGGGGTATGGGGCATTAAGGCATGGTTGTAATAATCCCTAAGATGACACATCCTTTCCCCAAATCTAAGGGGGCATGGCCTACTTGGAGTGAGATAACTAAAATAACAAGTTATTTAGGGAGGTGATATGCTCATATTTTGTTATGTTTTCTATGTAGTTTTCCTTTATATCTGCTTGTCTTTTGATGTGTTTATATTAGGCTTTGGTGCTTAGCTACTTCATTTTTTTTAGGTTATATTTTAACCTCATTTGGATTAGGAAGCATTTCTAAAACATTTTTTAGCTAAATCACAAGTCTTTCCAAAAATTAGAGTAAACATGGCTTGGTACACACCCATGTCAGCTCAAACACGGCTTCAAACATGCATGTGTCCCTTGTCATGCCACTAATCCAAGCCATGACATTAATGTTAAAAATTTTTACATTCCAGGTGTCTAACATGGTGTTAAAAAAGCTCGTGTTCATGACTATGTTTGCCCAAACATGTCCATTGCACAAATCATGTTCACTTGCTGTTATGGTTTTTCTTGAGCTATTTTTAAGGTTTCCAAGGAAAACAAGCATAGACGTGCTCAGAGGTGGTGAACAGTTCCCTAGGAGGCCAAAGAGAGGCAGAAAGGAGGTGAAAGACAAAGAAAAAAAGGGAGTTTAATGGAGGACGGCTAACAGAGGCAGTTTTGATGATTAACATTGTTTACTATATGCAAGATCAAGGATTCATTGGAGGATAAGTGATTCAATGATGGAGACTTCTTTCCCTAGTTTTTCTTTTATTCGGTTTTGTTGATTTTATGGCACTATGAAGTAAATTTTCTTACTCATGCTACAAGTATATCAATGCTAGGATGATTTTTTTATTATGACTATTTTCTTGTTTAATATGATTATGCTTTTCTTGTGATCTATCCAATGTTCTTTGATGTGTTGATTAATAGTTGCCAGCCTATTAATATAATGTAAGAAGATAAACATCTGACATGTAGTATCTAGTTTGTTTGTTGTGGATCACCAGTAGATAGAAGGGATAATATTGTAACTGGGTGTAATAGTTACAATATAATACCTCTAGACTATGATGAGACCTAGTAATGGGTCATAATACTAGTATTTCATTCTTAGGGAGTACAGTAGGCTTGGAACCCTATCGGTGACTTAAGAATATGGATAAGTGTAATAATAATAATAATAGGAAGTTAATCTAAGTTAGTTTGTACTCCACAGTCCAAGTTAGTTATAATCCTATTAAACCAAAGTAAAATTAACCAAAGGGATTTCTAAGGGGATTCATATCTAGGTGTAAGATTTTTTAGTGTGGGTTATCTAAACTATTCTATGCTACGAATAGTTCTTACCACCTCAACAAATGGGAAAATTACAGTATAAAGGCATAATGGTCATAAACCATTATATAGCATAATTTTCACCATAGTGAATGAAATGTGAGGGGTAAAGTGAATAATCTACAACTCCTTAAGAGATTACAATGGGTACTTGGTACTAAAAAAGGCCCTAGAGGATTGCTTGTTTTACAAGTAATCTATGGATCTTATTACAAGATTTTAAGACTTGGGTACTCAATTGTATAACACTAAAGAAGAGATTTTGGAAGGATTTGGTTGGCATGGAAGAAATTTTTGGATACTAAATTGCATAAATGAAGCAAAGGCTATTATTCAAGAACCTAGGACAAGTAGGTTTACAATTGTTCACAAAAATAACTTAAGGGTGGGATGATTTTTTATAATAGTCAAAGATGGACATTTCTAGCATTATCGTAGCCTTTTATTTCCAGGTCCTAAGGTCAAAAAGGTGGGCTAAAGATTAGCCAAAAAGTCTTTGCTTAAGACATACTTATAGTGACCTAAGTGAAGGTTAATGTTAAACTAATCAAGTCAAGTAAATATCTTGATTTCTTTACCTTTCCTTGGTCATTCTTGGCCCTCGCCAGCTAGAGTTCCTCCCTTAGCTCCTCCATAACCTTCCATAGCCACCATAGCTCAATCTACAAAGAAATTACAAAGGAAAGCAATCGGATTCAATAGGAGAAAGAAAAATGCTGGTTTTCTGGTTTATTGAGCTTCCTTTCCTATTTTCAGCTTTCATAGCTTAGGCAAGGGATTTATCTTCATTTTTAATGGTTGTTTACTATTCCAAGATGATGATCAACCATCCATGTAGCTAATACCATGCTTGGAAGAGAGCAAAAAGCTCAAGGAACCAAGTATGGGTTAAGGGGGAGTGCATGAACAAGGTTCCAGCCTTACTGTTTTTCATGCACTAAGATGGCAGTGTTTACAAGGGTTTCTAGAGCCCAAGTTAGTACTAACAAACACCAATTAATCTCCTAAGGCCGAGCATTAGCTTGAGGAGGGCTGCCATATTGATTACATAATGTTTATTTGATTGTTTATGAACTAACCCTAATGTGTTTATTTCTACCAGCATTACATTTGTTTGTTGCTGCGTTGTTTGTGCATTTGGGCTGTGTTTGTGTACTTGTACTGTAATTTTGTGTTTTAGTGTCTTTGTATTTCAGGTATATGACTGGAGTTGAAGATTTTATTGATAAGGCCTTACTAAGTTTCATTAAAGAAACTTACCCCCTTTCTGTCCATGTTAGGTCTACCTGAAAGATCACATTAAAACTAACCTTTATCATTTGATTTTTCATCTGAAATTTTAGGTACATGAACTTCCATGTGTATAGTTATGATTTGCAAATTTTGGTGATTTTAGGAGCATATTTGGTATTTTTAGTGATGGTGCTTATTGTGTTATGCAGCAGCTGTCCAGCATTCTATTTCCGAAGTGCATTGTGTTTAAAGCTCTCCTGTAACTAGGGTGTGTACTTTAACTAAGTTAAGAACACTATGTAGTGCATGGATGCATGTACATGTAATGCATGTGAAGTTTGGACAATGTATGTAAACATTTGTGGGCTATTTTGCTATGTATAAGGATGCTATACACAGGCTGCCTAGGTGTGCAATATAGGCTGCTTGTTTGTAAATTTTGGTGTTGGCTATGTAAAGATGATAGCTATAGGGGAATGTAATTCTAAGGTGTCTTGGACATGTATGGAATAGCCTTGAGTGGCTTAACCCTTGTGAATGAAGTGTTTGCGTGCTTATAAAATTTTGTATGGGCAAAATGGTCATAAAGTGATCAGAATTTTGACTCTACACTCAAAGTTCTATATATCCCTGTGTAGAATGAATCTTGATTTGAAATTTTTTCCACACCTAGATAACATCTATAGGTTGAATTAGGATTTAAAATTTTTGAATTTGGAGCCCTATAGCCAAAGATATGACATTTCAAAGTTGGCTAAGTTACTGTTCATTTGGTCAGAATTTTGTAACCATCTTCAAAAATCCATAAGTTGGTCCATAGGTGGGCTATTGATGTAAAAAAAAATTCCATGGTTTGATCTATGTCTCTAATTGATAATAGAGCAAATAAAATAGTGTGTCACATGGCTAGAGTGATACAGTTTATTGGGGGAAGTTTGGGTGCAGTGGCTGGAATTTTTGAACCTAGTAACAATGCTTAATGCGTGGAAGTGAAAACTAAGACTTATGTTAGTGTTTTATTTCTTAGCTGCCACAGTGTTCATAAATGTGAATATGTGTGTTATGGTTAGACCAATATGCATGTATTTACATAGTGCTCAAGAGAGTCACTTGAGTATGTACACTAGGGGTGCTGTTCTGGTGGCCTACAGGACACACTAATCCTTGGAGTTTAAATGCATAGTTTTGTCACCATCACTCCCCGTAGTGAGTAACAGATGTTTGGTATCAGAGCATGGTTAGAGGATGGTTTATACATGTACATATAGTTGGATTTTGCATGCAAGCTACATACATGAACTCAGTTTGGTCAGCTGCTAGTGTCAAGTACTATTAAAATACCTATGATCTTTATTTGTGCTCTATGATGAATCATGGATAAGAAGTAAGCATGGTTGCCACAAGGAGAGGGGAACCACCCCTAAGGCCTCCTACTGAACCTAGGCAGCAAAGGGACAGACAGGAAATGCGAAATCAGGGCCAACAAGGGGCACCAAACCCTGAAGTGTCACAGGTTTGGTTGCAGCTTCAGAGGAACTTAGCTCTAATCAATGAAAACTTAGTAAGACTAATACAAGCAAAACCACAAAGAGAACCAGTTCAAAATGTGCAGCAACAAGCCGAAAAGGAGAATAGGAACATAACTAAATATGTTCTTTCTGGAAGATCAAAAGATACAAATGATGAAACTATTGAGGTGGATGATGAGGATAGAAGAAATCCAAGACGAAGAAGAGTGAGATATGAGATTGGTCAGGTATCTAGGACCAATCCCTTAGTCTATGACCATTCCTCTGCTAGGAATGATATTGAGGAAAATCTTGAGAGAAGAGGTAGGAGAAGATATAGAGACCATGGAGAGCATCACCATGCTGAGGGGTCTCATAGATCCAAAAGACATAAAGTTGAGGATCTAGAGGGCCTAAATGAGGTTAGACTACTAGAGAAGTTCCAAGGACTCAAGCCTCCACAGTTTGATGGAAGAGCTGGTCCTAAAAAAGCTGATGAGTGGTTAATCTTCATTGAGAAGATGTTTGAGACGATGCCATTCAGCTCCACCAAGAAGGTGTCACTGGCTACTTATAACTTGGTAGGCAGCACAGAGATGTAATGGAGAACCACCAAAGATAGGTATGCTATCCAAAAGGATAGAAGGCCAGGAAGAGATATTGAGATGAGTTGGCCATAGTTCACTTAGCTGTTTTAGGAGTAGTACATTAGTGATACCATCGAGGATATGAAGCAAGCTGAATTTGATGCTCTAAGGTAGGACAACCTCAGTGTCCTGGAGTATGACCACAAGTTCAATCAATTGGTGAGGTATGCTCTTCAGTATCATGGACTGGAGGAGTTAAAGGCCAAAAGATTTATCAGAGGCCTAAGGTCAGACATTAGAAAGGCTATAAGACCTTTTGGAGCAGTCACATACTATGAAGCAGTGCATAAAGCTTTATTAGTAGATCAAGAGAAGTATGAGACTAGGTACTTTCCCAGTGGACCAAGGGAAAGCAGCCAGGCAGGAAGTAAGCAGAAAAATCCACCACATGTCAAGGGAATTACCAAGATTTCCCATTTTGGTGATGAGGGCAAGGTGAAGGGGAAGTTCCCTGGCCTAAGGTGCCTTAAATGCAAGAAGTTTCATGGAAATAAACCTTGCTATTTTGAAACTCAAGCTTGTTTAAGGTGTGGTGCAATGGATCATTGGATCAAAGATTGCCCACATGTGCAAGGAAGAAGGCCAGAAGACCAAGGTCCAGTGAGACCTACTTGAGTAGGACCTAGAGAGGCAGCACCAGGGGAGGGACATTAGAGACCAGTTCCTCCAGTGCAAGGGCGTCCAGTGCAAAGAGCTGGCATAGTGTTTCAAGTGGAAAGGCCAAAAACATCACAACAAGGAGAAGCGCTAAGAGGTAACATTTACCTTAATGGTATGCATGTTAATGTTCTATTTGATACCGGTACATCTATGTCTATAGTGGCTAGGAAGTTTGTTGATGCCATAAATTTGCGTATTGAAATCATGCCTAGGATATCCTTAGTGAAAACAGTAGGTAGCCAATGTCTCTTCATGAATGACCTAGCTATGGATTGTGAGCTAGTAGTAGGAAAGACTAAGGTTATGACTAATCTGCTAGTGTTGGACATTCCTAAGTATGATATAGTGCTGGGCATGAATTGGCTTGCTATGCATAACATAAGAATTGATTCTTCTAAGAGAGAAATCACATTGCCTGATGGTGAAGTGAATGCATTAGTGAATTCTAAGGAATTAGTGTATGAAATGCATGGCATGGGCTTGGAGGTACTAGATTAGATACATGTGATTTCTGAGCATGATTATTGTTATGCATTTAATGAATTGTACTGTGATGAAGAAGTGGATAGAATACCCGAAGTGAAAGACTTTCCATAAGTCTTTCCTAAAGACTTACCAGGTTTTCATCGACCAAGGGAGATTGAGTTTGAGATCAAGCTGCAACCAGGAGCTAGTCCAATATCCATAGCTCCTTACAGAATGCCTATCACAGAGATGAATGAGCTCTATAAACAACTTGATGAACTTCTTGAAAAAGGGTTCATAAGGCCAAGTGTTTCACTGTGGGGAGCTTCTGTGCTTTTTATGAAGAAGAAGGATGGATCATTGAGACTATACATTGACTACAGAAAGCTCAATGCAATGACTATCAAGAACAAGTATCCACTACTTAGGATTGAGGATCTTTTTTATCAACTCAAGGGAGCTAAGATTTTCTCCAATCCAGTTAAGAGTAAATGAAGAAGACATTCCTAAGACTGCATTCAAAACCAGATATGGGCATTATGAGTACACAGTCATGCCATTTGGTTTGACTAATGCCCCAGCTACTTTCATGGACCTGATGAGCAGGATGTTTAGACCACATATGGATAAATTTGTAGTTGTGTTCATTGATGACATCCTAGTGTATTCTATGGATGAAAATGAACATGGACATCATCTGAAGATTGTCTTAAAGACTCTGTTAGAACATCAGCTTTATGCCAAGTTATCCAAGTGCCAATCTGGAAAAGGGAAGTGTCTTTCCTAGGACACATCATAGAGGCACAAAGCCTTAAGGTAGACCCCGAAAAGGTCAAGGAAGTGCGAGAATGGGAAAGACCAAAGACTATAAGGGAAATCAGAAGTTTCCTATGATTACCTAGATACTACAGAAGATTTGTGTTAGGTTTTTCTATGATTTCCTCAGTTCTTACTCATCTGACCAACAAGGGTCAAAGGTTTGAGTGGACTGAGAAATGTGAAAAGAGTTTCCAGGAGCTCAAGCAGAGGTTGATTGAAGCTCCAATATTGATTCTTCCTGATCCAAGCAAGCCCTAGATCATCTATATAGACGCATCTATATCTGGGTTAGGATTATGTGCTTATGCAAGACAGAAATGTCATTGCTTATAGGTCAGGCAGTTAAGACCCCATGAGAAAAATTATCCTACCCATGGCCTAGAACTGGCAGCAGTGATTTTTACTTTGAAGCAATGGAGGAATTACTTGATGGGTAGTTCCTTTGTGATCTACACTAACCTTAAGAGCCTAAAGTAATTGTTCACTCAGAAAGAGTTGAACATGGGGCAAAAGAGATGGTTAGTGTACATCAAGGACTATGGCTGTAGTATAGAGTACACAGAGGTCAAAGGCAATCTAGTAGCTAATGCGTTGACCAGGAAGTACACAGGTCTTCTGGAAGGAGGATCCAAAGCTAATCATGATGAGTAGAATAGTTTGCTATGCCTATGGCATAAGTGGCATAAGTGGGAGGAAGCCCAAATTTACACATTGATAGTTCAATTTGGATGGATCAAAGAAGCTAGAAAGGTACAAGAGACAAAACCTAATCTAAAAAAGATATCAAGAGAGGAAAAAGGTTCCTTGTATCAATCATTTGCCTACAAGCAAGGATTATTGTATTTCAAGGATCGAATCTATGTGCCTAAAGGACCAAAGCTCAGGGATGAAATACTTGAGGAAGCTCACACAAGCAAGTTAAACATCCATCTAGGAAGTGAAAAACTTTATAAAGACTTGAAGACTCAATTCTAGTGGCCAAACATGAAGAGAGACATAGCTACTTATGTCTCCAAATGTGTTACATGCCAGAGGGTAAAGGTAGAGCACCAGAAGCCAGCTGGTACCCTACAAACTTTACCTATACTAGTGAGGAAGTGGGGCAACATAACTATGGACTTTCTGACTAGGTTGCCTATTACCAGGTTAAGGCATGATACAATCTAGGTCATTGTTGATAGGCTAACCAAATGTGCCCACTTTTTACCTATGAAACTCACAAGCTCCTTAGAGAAGTTAGCTCAGATGCATGTCTAGGAGATAGTAAGACTACATGGAGTGCCAGACTCCATTGTTTATGATAGAGATCTAAGATTTACAGCTCAATTTTGGAGTGTTTTCCATAAAGCACTAGGAACCAAAATCCACTTGAGTACTGCTTATCATCCTCAGACAGATGGGCAATCTAAAAGGGTGATATAGATACTGGAGGACATGCTCAAGAGCTGTGTGTTGGATTTCAGAGGTGAATGGGACCAACATTTGCCATTGGTTGAATTCTCATATAACAATAGTTACCAAAGTACCATTGGCATGGCACCTTATGAAGCATTATATGGAAGAAGGTGCATGACACCCCACTGTTGAGTGGAAGCCTCAGATAGGCTGGAGTTGGGTCCTGAGATCATTGAAGGAACAACAAATAAAATCAAAAAGATAGAAGAAAGGTCAAGGATAGCCATTGAAAGACCACCGCTTAGATGAATACAAGAAGACCAGACCTGGAGTTTGAGGTTGGTGATAAAGTGTGGCTCAAAGTAGCACCAACCAAAGGCACTATCAGATTTAGGAAAAGAATTAAGTTAGCTCCAAAGCACATTGGTCCTTACGAGATACTAGAAAGCGTTGGCAAGGTAGTTTATAGGTTAGCTTTACCGCCAAATATTTCAAGTGTTTATAATGTTTTCCATGTCAATATGCTTAAGAGGTGTCTACTGGATGTAAAGCATGCTATAGCAGTAGAAGATATATAGTTAAAGCCAAATCTAACATATGAAGAAAAACCTATATCTATCTTAGCTAAGGATACCAAAAGGCTAAAGAACAAACTGATTCCCGTGGTTAAAGTACAATTCTCAAACCATTCTGAAAGAGAGGCAATATGGGAAACTAAGAAAGAAATTCTAGAAAGATATCTAGATGAGTATCCAAAGCTAAGGACAATTTTGGAGGACCAAAATTTTTAAGGGGGGGAGAAATGTTACCACCTCAACAAATAGGAAAATTACAGTATAAAGACATAATGGTTATAAACCATTATATAGCATAATTTTCACCATAGTGAATGAAATGTGAAGGAATAATCTATAGCTCCTTAAGAAATTCCAATGGTTACTTGGTACTAAAGGAAGCCCTAGAGGATTGCTTGTTTTACAAGTAATCTATGGGTCTTATTGCAAGATTTTAAGACTTGGGTACTCAACTGTACAACTATAAAGAAGAGATTTTGGAAGGATTTGATTGGTACTGAAGAAATTTTTGGTTGCTAAATTGTATAAAGGAAGCAAAGGCTATTATTTAAGAACCTAGGACAACTAGGTTTACAATTGTTCACAAAAATAAATTAAGGGTGGGATGATTTTTTATAAGAGTCAAAGATGGCCATTTCTAGCATTATCCCAGCCTTTAATTTCCAGGTTCTAAGTTCAAAAAGATGGGCTAAAGATTAGCCAAAAATTCTTTGCTTAAGACATACTTATAGTGACCTAAGCGAGGGTTAAGGTTAAACTAATCAAGTCAAGTAAATATCTTGATTACTTTACCTTTCCTTGGTCACTTCTGGCCCTAACCAACCAGAGTTCCTCCCTTAGCTCCTCCATAACCTTCCATAGCAACCATAGCTCAATATCCAAAGAAATTACAAAGGAAAGCAATCGGATTCAACAGGAGAGAGAAACCCTAGTTTTCGGGTTTATTGAGCTTCCTTTCCTATTTTCAGCTTTAACAGCTTAGGCAAGGGATTTATCTTCATGTTTCATGGTTGTTTACTATTCCAAGATGATGGTCAACCAGCCATGAAGCTAATACCATCCTTGGAAGAGAGCAAAAAGCTCAAGGAACCAAGTATGGGTTAAGGGGGAGTGCATGAACAAGGATCTAGCCTTACTGTTTTTCATGCACTAAGATGACAGTGTTTACAAGGGTTTCTAGAGCCCAAGTTAGTACTCACTAAGACCAATTAATCTCCTAAGGCCAAGCATTAGCTTGAGAAGGGCTGCCATATTGGTTACATAATGTTTATTTGATTGTTTATGAACGAACCTTAACGTGTTTATTTCTGCCAGCATTACATTTGTTTGTTGCTGTGTTGTTTGTGCATTTGGATGGCTATCTTTGTGTATTTGTATTGTACATTTTTTTAGTGTCTTTGGATTTCAGGTATATGACTAGAGTTTGAAGATTTTATTGATAAGCCCTTACTAAGTTTCATTCAAGAAACTTACCACCTTTCTGTCCATTTCAGGTCCAGCGGAAAGATCACATTCAAACTAACCTTTATCATTTGAGTTTTGGTTTGAAATTTTAGTTACATGAACGTCCATATGTCTAGTTATGATTTGGAAATTTTGGTGATTTTCGCAGCAAATTTGGTACTTTTAGTGATGGTGCTTATTGTGTTATGCAGCAGCTGTCCAGCATTCTGTTTCCGGAGTGCATTGTGTCTAAAGTTCTCCTATAACTAGGAGTTGTATTTTAACTAAGTTAAGAACATTATATACTGCATGGATGCATGTAAATGTAATGCATGTGAAGTTTGGACAATGTATGTGAACATTTGGAGCTGTTTTGCTATGTATAAGGATGCTATGCACAGGCTGCCAAAGTGTGCAATATAGGCTGCTTGTTTGTAAATTTTGGTATTGGGTATGTAAAGATGCTAGCTGTAAGGAAATGTAATTCCCAGGTGTCTTGGACATGTATGTAATAGCCTTGAGTGGCTTACCCCTTTTGAATGAAGTGTTTGCAAGCTTATAAAATTTTGTATGGGCAAAATGGTCATAAAGTGATCAGAATTTTGACTCTACACTCAAAGTTCTATATCTCCCTGTGTAGAATAAATCTTGGAATGAAATTTTGACCACAGCTAGATAACATCTAGTGGTTGAACTAGGATTTAGAATTTACGAATTTTCCTGTATCCAAAGATATGACATTTCAAAGTTGGCTAAGTTAATGTTCATTTGGTTAGAATTTTGTAACCAACTTAAAAAATCCATAAGTTGGTCCATAGGTGTGCTATTGATGTAAAAAACAATTCCATGGTTTGATCTAAGTCTCTAATTAGTAATGGAGCAAAGAAAATAGGGTGTCACATGTCTAGAATGATAGTTTGTTGGAGGTAGTTTGGGTGCAATGGCTGGAATTTTTGAACATAGTACGAATGCTTAATGCGTAGAAGCCAAAACTAATACTGGTGTTAGTGTTTTATTTCTTAGCTGCCACAGTGTTCATAAATTTGAATATGTGTGTTATGATTAGACCAATATGCATGTATTTATATAGTGCTCAAGAAGCTCACTTGAGTATGTACACTAGGGGTGTTGTCTGGTGACCTAGTGGACACACCAATCCTGGGAGTTTAAATGCACAGTTTTGGCGCTATAACTAGATTACCCCGTAGTCGGTAACAATAGTTAGTTGTTAATTATTTTTACTATATTAGTTTAATTTAGTTAATTCTTACTTAGTTTGTTAAACAAACTCCTTAATTGTTGGTTAAATAATCATGGAAGTTTGAGTATAGTAGACAAGCTCTGTTCTTTGGGGAAAATAATCTTGGTACTTCCACTGCTGTATTTTGATGATATGTGGACTTGCTTATAAGTTCACATATTTATAACTATAGAAAGATTTGACACATCCTCATTGTTTGTTAATGTAGTGGAAAAGTTTGTGTGAACTGAACAACATACCATGTTTTTGGTGCCATTGCTGAAAAAAATTATTGGGATTACTACCTGAAAGATTCGTCTTTTTTAATCTACCCATTTATTTTATTGTAATACTTTTCTTTTAATTTTTAGTTATTCTTAGTTTATTGATTTCTTCATCTTTTCTTGTTGGAATTTTGATGTATAAGTCATAGCTAGCCTGGTGAAGTTGTTGAAGTGGATCTAGAAATCAAGAGAACTTTGAGGAAACTGTTGTCTATAAGGAGTACTGAGGCATAACCATTACGTCCTGGGTGGAGCGGTAAAGAGAAAATCAAGAGTTTTTAATCATGGAAGACTGTAACCAAACAAGGTCTACATCTAATTAGACTACCCACATTATTAGATATTTTTTAGAGGCCAGCTTATCCTAGAGTACCTCGAGGTTATGTCTGATTAGATGCTAACTATGGGCTCCCACCTTTTTACTGTTAAGGTAAGGACTTTTAAGTTGAAGGAGATGACAAGCCTATACTTTCCTCGATCCGATGAGGGGGATGCTGTAGGTCCTGATCACTAGGCTTCATCTCAAGATACTAAAGAGTTAACTTACAACTTCATTATTCCTGTGAGTATGAATGGCAAGACAATGTTGATGATACTCAATGGGCCAATGAGGATACACATGAGGCCATTACGGTTGTGGTGTTGACCACTAGAGCTAATTAGGAGGGAGCCGTTGGGGGAGAGATGGCCATGAGAGAGGTCATTGTTGAGATTGTTGCTAAGGGAGAGTTTCCAAGACTACTGCTTCTGCCACTATTGCTACTATTGCTATCACTGAGGTTAGAGAGACTAGCACAGATCCTGTGGCAGTGGCGCCAAGTGCTGAGGCCGGGGTACCGAGACAACACAAATGATGATGGCTTCGAGCACTTTTACCGATCCTTCACCTCCAAGGGGTGCTTGATATCATTACATTTGAGACATTCTTTTTACTGATATCATGTTTATGCTGCGAATATTACTAGTTTTATTGCTTGAGTTTCATTTTATCTCCATTAGCTTTGTTTCACTTTGTTACTGGAGCATCGGTGGCCCCTATTTCTATTTCATTGTGTTTTAAACTAGTTACTATATTTTCCTAGTTCTTTTGTTATATTTTGTGATTCATCAGCTTTTATGTTTTCTTGGGAGCCTTTAAATTTCAATTTGGGTAAAGGCTCTCCAAATACTTCCTCTAGCTTGAATTCAAAGGTAAAAAAGTCCAAAGCGATTTTTTCCCTCAAATAAGTCTTGTTAAGCAAGTAATGTTGGAATTCTTGGTGCACCAAGATCCTTTTAAGATAGGATTTGAGCTCATTGTGCTAACTCTAGCTTGAATAGCTATCTAAGGCAGCTAGAAGTAGCTCCCTTTAGCTCAAGTCAGCTCACTTCAGCTATAAGTAGCTCAAAGTAGCTGGACTTCAGTTCAAGTTAGCTCAAGTCAGCTGACTTCAGCTTCTGGTAGCTGAATGTAGCTGGACTTCAGCTCAAGTCAGTTCACTTCAGCTATAAGTAGCTCAAAGTAGCTGGACTTCAGCTCAAGTTAGCTCAAGTCAGCTCAAGTCAGCTCACTTCAGCTTTTGGTAGCTGAGTGTGGCTGGACTTCAGTTCACTTCAGCTGAGAGCAGCTAACTCCAGCTCTAGGTCAGCTCTAGGAGCTGGACCTCAGTTCATGGTGCTTGGTTGGAGCTCAAAGGAGCTCAATGGTGCATAAGTAGCATAATGAGCTAGCTTTGTGCCAGCTCACCTTGCTTTTAGCTCAAAACCAACAAAAGACACATCTTTTGTGTAAAGGTATGTCTTTTCATCAAAAGAAATGACTATTGGCTAAAAGAACATGTCCTTTCATCCAAAGAAAGTGTTCCTTGAGTGAAAAAGACATGTATATTCGCCCATGAGGTGGTTGGGGGTGGTTATTGCACCAAGAATGATGTCTTTTGACATCAAGAGACATGTATATTCACCCATAAGGTAGTTATTGGGTGGTTATAGGCCAAATGATGTGTTCCTTGGCTAAAAGACATGTATTTTCGCCCATAAGGTAGTTATGGGGTGGTTATAGGCCAAATGAAGTGCTCCTTGGCTAAAAGACATGTATTTTCGCCACCATACATGACCCTTAGCCAAAGGAAGTGTTCTTTGGCTTAAAAGACACCTTCCTTGGTGTAAAGGTGTGCCTTTTGGTCATCTATAAATAGCCTTTAGTGGCTGGCCATTTTAAGCACGAATTTGCACTCAATTTGCTCCATTTTCTTGAGAGAAAATTATTCTCCTCCTATTTCCTTTAGAGGCTGAAATATTAAACACTTTTTGAAAGCATTGTGGGTGGATTTACATTGAGATTGTTCATCTGAATTCAAGCCTCAAGGTGCTCCTCCAAGATCAAGTTCTTACTTTTTTCTTCACACATAACCGAGAAGGAAGGTACACATTCTTTCTTGATTTAGTAGCGTGCTAGGATTCATTCATTATTTACATGAATGTTCTTAGTAGCATGCTAGGATTTGTTTACCACAATATGTATGTAAAACTAACATGCTATATCAAAAGCACAAAATATGTTAAACAAATTAGAATGATGCATGCTTATACTCATGTTGAACTCAAATGATCAAAATGCATGTGGCATATACAAGAGTAGATAACATAAAGATATGTTATCATGAGATCTTGAAATCTTTAATTGGTATCAGAGCCTGGTCATGAACATGTATATGTTGCATTTAGTGAGCATGATTTAGGATCATACATATGTGTATGATTGTGATAAGGCTAATGAAGGATATGTGTATGGAGCAATGAAGGCATGTTTATGTATTTCTAATTGAATGCTATATGCATCTCTTTTGCCATATATGAGCATGTTAGAAGTTGTTTCATACACATGTTGCTTTGTTGAGTCTTGTTGTGTAAATTGAACTAAAACATGTGAATTGCATCAATGTAGATGGCTTGTAAGAATATAGTTGCAGAATTAAACCGTGACCTCAAATTGGATGGTGAAAACTATTCAATTTGGCAACAGAAGGTCAAATTCATTTTAACTGAGCAAGATACTCTTCATGTGCTCACTGATGAGCAACAAGTGCAAGCAATAATCCGTTCCTTGCCCGATGAGGAATGGCAGTTGATGAAGGTCAACTTACGCCATAACCCTCAAATAGTGTCATTTGATGACATTGCTCATCACCTCCTCCTTGAGGCTGAGGTGATGGCCCTCAAGGACCATTCTAGGGCATATGTTGCCTCATCCTCTATCTAGAAGGGATGGAAGAAGAATGGTGGCAAAGGAGGGCCAGGGAAGGGCAAGGGAAAAAGGTCCTACTTCCATGAAAAAGTTAAAAAAGAAGCGGGACATAAGCAAGCTGTGAAGTGCTTCAACTGTGGGTATAAAGGAAACTTTGCAAAGGATTGTAAGGGTCCACCCAAGGTACATACATACCCTTCTACTTCCATTGTACATGTTGTGTCATGTACATTACTAACTGAGTGCAATTCTTTGTGGATTGTAGACTCGGGAGCAACAGACCACATAGCTCAGGACAAGTCCTGGTTTATGGCCTACAGGAAGCTATCAAAAGGAGCTAAGCACGTTTCAGTGGGAATGATGCTAGGCTGAAAGTAGAAGGCATAGGAACATGTAAAATTCCTGTGAATATTGGATATTTGTATCTAATAGATGTATTGTATGTACCAATCATTTGTAGAAATTTGATTTCTATAAGTTCTATGTTGAAGTACAATTATTGCTTTAACTTCTTTAATAATAATTTGTCTATTGTTAAAGATAATAAGATAGTATGCACTTGCTCAGTTAATAATGGGCCTTATGAGTTGAAGCCAACTGACCATTCTGTTGCAAGTCCTAGTTGCTATGTGATACAGGTCATAAATGAAATGAGATCGCATGAGAGGTTGGGTCATATTGGTCAAGATAGAATGGACAAGCTAGCCAAGAGTGGCTTGCTAGGTTCCTTGACGAAGGTTGTCCTTCCAAGTTGCCAATCATGCCTAGAGGGCAAAGCCACAAGAAAGCCTTTTGGCAAAGCAACTAGGAGAAGTGAGGCACTAAGTTTAGTTCACTCTGACCTGTGTGGGATAATGAGGGTTGAATCCAGAAATGGATTTAAGTATTTCATCACATTCACAGATGATTATACTCGATTCACCCACATCTACCTACTGAGAAACAAGGTAGAGACCTTGACATGCTTTGAGAAGTATGTACACTTGGTTGAGAACCAAGTAGGTGAGAAGGTTAAGTCCTTGAGGACAGATAGGGGTAGAGAGTATACATCAAATGCATTCAAGGCATTTTGTGACCTGAAGGGTATTGAAAGGGAGTTCACTCTTCCTTGGACACCCCAACAGAATGGAGTGTCTGAGAGGAAGAATAGAGCTCTTATGGGCATGGTACGTTCCATGATGGCAAAGGCCAGATTAGACATCACTTATTGGAGTGATGCACTACTGTGTGCAGTTCATGTCCTTAATAGAGTACCCACCAAGAATGTGAACTCTTCTCTATATGAGTTATGGAAGAAGAAAACTCCTAATCTAAGTTATTTACGCCCTTGGGGTTGTTTGGCTTATGTTCACATAACGGACCATCCTTTGGGAAAGTTGGGTCCAAGAGGGAGGAGGTGTGCCTTCCTTGGTTATGCTGAACAATCTAGGGGTTATGTGTTCTTGGATATAAGTCACAAAACTGGGAACATCTTTGATGCAAGGAATGCTAACTTTGTGGAGGATGAGTTCCCCAAAGTTGGTGAGCGTGGTGACTTAACCTCATTAAGCCAGATCCTAGATGAGGATCAACCAAGTGTCATAAGGACACCTGGGACACATGCACCTACTCTAGAGGGAGTACCTCAACCACATGGAGCAATGGCTCCAGAAATGCCTGTTGTTGTGGACCAACATGAGCAAGACCTCCAAGAAGAAGGTTTTGTTCAAGAGGGAGTTGAGGATACTCAAGAGCAAAATGTTGAGCCTCAAGAGATGGAGCATGAGATGCCTCCATCTCAGCCTACATTGAGAAGATCAATGAGGAAATTTGGACCACCTAAAGAATGGTGGATCTTGGATAGTGAGGCAAATTTGGTTGCATCTGAGATAGATGAGCCAAGTAACATTAAGGAGGCTCTTGAGGGTGCACAAAGGGAAGAGTGGCTAAATGCAATGAAGGATGAGTTGCATTCAATGCATCTCAATGGGGTTTGGGAGCTAAGTGATCTTCCTCCAGGCCGTAAGGCAATTGGGAACAAGTGGGTTCTCAAGATCAAGGTGAACTCTGATGGAAGTATCGAAAGATACAAGGCCCGTTTGGTGGCCAAGGGTTTTACACAGAAGGAGGGTGTTGATTTCAAAGACACCTTCTCTCCTGTTGTAAAATTCACTTCCATCAGGATATTACTTGCCATCGTGGCAAATCTAGACCTAGAGTTACATCAAATGGATGTAAAGACCGCCTTTCTCAATGGTGATTTGAGTGAGGAGATATATATGAGACAACCTGAGGGGTTTGTCCAAAAGGGTCAAGAGGACAAGGTATGTAGACTAAAGAAGTCTATCTATGGTCTTAAGCAAGCTTCAAGACAGTGGTACTTGAAGTTTCACCATGCAATCACAAGCTATGGCTTTGTGATGATGCATGAAGACCATTGTGTATACTTGTACTCTTCTGGGTCTAGTTTTGCAGTATTGACTCTATATGTAGATGATATACTGATTGCAAGTAATGGGCTTGCATTGTTAAGTACCATCAAGAGATGGTTATCTTCCACATTTGACATGAAGGACATGGGGGAGGCTGCCTTTATCCTAGGGGTTAAAATCCTGAGGGATAGAAAGGCAAGGTTGTTGGCCCTTTCTCAAGAACCTTATATTGATAAGATTCTTGCAAGGTTCAACTTAACAAACGCAAAGCCCATGAGTACACCTCTTGCATATGGTTGCAAGATTGGAGAGGACTTGTGTCCTAAGACTCCAAAGGGGAAGGAAGAGATGGCTCAGGTCCCCTACCTAAGTGCCATTGGTAGCTTGATGTATGCCATGTTATGTACAAGGCCAGACATCAGCCAAGCGGTTGGACTTCTAGCAAGATATTCTTCCAACCCTGGTCTGGAGCATTGGAAGAGTGTCAAGAGGATCCTAAGGTACCTCAAGGGTACTAAGGATTATTGGCTTTGTTACCAAGGTAAAGACCTTGGTTTACGTGGCTATTCTGATGCTGATTGGGGAGGAGATAGAGACTCCAGCAAGTCTACATCTGGTTATCTTTTCATGCTAAATGGTGGGGCTACTACTTGGTGTAGTAAGAAGCAAACTTGTACAGCATTGTCCACAATGGAGGCTGAATTTGTTTCATGTGCCTCAGCTGTACAAGAAGCCCTTTGGCTAGGTTATTTCCTTAAGAATTTGGAGTCCAGGGTTTCTATTGAGAAACCTATTACTATCTACAGTGATAGTATGGCAGCCATGGCTTATACCAAGGACCCCAAATACCATGGAAAAACCAAGCACATTAGCATGAAATATAACTTTGTGCGGGATGCAATTGAAGAGGGTGAAGTTAGGATTGAGTACATTTCTACAGACCTGATGGTGGCAGATCCTCTCACTAAGCCATTGCCACCACTTGTATTTGCTCGACATGTTAGAGCAATGGGTCTTAGAAGAATGTAAATGTTGGATGTACTTCACCTCTTTGGTGTCACACATGTTATGTATTTCTTTGAAATAATACAGATTATTTTATGAAATACTCAGTTCAATTTTATGAATCACAACGAACAAATGAACATGTCAAACATAGGCAGAGGATGACTTTCTCACACAAGTCATCCGCCCTTGATCTTTGTGTAAGATTAAGGATGAGACTGGCTAAAGACTTAAATGAAACTTAAGTGAATGATACATTTAAGTGGGAGTCATGCTCCAACACATGACACTTTAGCCTTTCATGGTCGCCTAGATTATGAGTAATCAAGGTTCAATGCTTTGGTGCATTCAGTTTGTATGACCATTCATACATCCTAGCCTATGTTAGATGTAAGCAAGGGCTTACATGGAGAAATTTCATGGTTATTGACATGTCCTCCTTTTATATGTTAAGAGGAGTACACTTAATGGTGTTTTAAGAGGGAGAAATGACACACTCCTCAATTGGAATGGAGATCACTCCAAGTGGGAGTGACATGAGTAAAACACCTTAGAAGTGTATTCTGGAACTTTAATGGATGTGTTTCCAAGTGTTCCATGACCATGAAATACGACCATAGAAGAATTTAAGCAAGTTGTCTCTGTTCTTGCTTAGTGTGAGATTCTTCAAATCAGACTCTTAGTGACTATAGCTTGCTATTAGGAAGTTGAGTTAATTATGATCACTTTGATTGGTTGTCGAAGGTCTTAGAGAAATGAGACTGGAGTATCCTCCTTTTGGGTGATCATGTTAATTCATTGACCTAAGTAGTTGAAGCTCAAAGGAAAGACATTAAGATGGTACACGTTCACTAAATTCAATCTTGGGCCCACATATTACTGTGAGTAGTATGATAGATTGAATAGTGATTTAAATGAGTACTCAATGCTTAATACAATCATGGATTTCAAGCAGTTGAAATTCTAAGAAAGAGACTGATTGTGAGAAAGGCATAACTTGATGTGTTCAAGCAAGCTTGATGTGTTTTAGCAACACACTTGAATTTGATGTGTTCAAAGGAAAGTTTGAAGAAGTTCAAACTATGAGGAGAGGACAATCTTCTATTGAGAGTCTAACAACCTCAATGGAAGAGACTTAGTGTGTGTACCTGAGGTCGCACCCACAACTCTATATATGTAGAAGTGTTTGGATTATTTCAGCTATAAGGATTAAGGAGTTTTGTTTTGAGTGGGAGCTGGAAGCTTAAAAGCATCTTAGTGCGACTGGGAGTTTGTTGGAATTCTTGGAGCACCAAGATCCTTTTAAGATAGGATTTGAGCTCATTGTACTAACTCTAGCTTGAATAGCTATCTAAGGCAGCTAGAAGTAGCTCCCTTTAGCTCAAGTCAGCTCACTTCAGCTATAAGTAGATCAAAGTAGCTGGACTTCAGCTCAAGTTAGCTCAAGTCAGCTCAAGTCAGCTCGCTTCAGCTTCTGGTAGCTGAGTGTGGCTAGACTTCAATTCACTTCAGCTGAGAGCAGCTAACTCCAGCTCTAGGTCAGCTCTAGGAGCTAGACCTCAGTTCATGGTGCTTGGTTGGAGCTCAAAGGAGCTCAATGGTGCATAAGTAGCATAGTGAGCTAGCTTTGTGCCAGCACACCTTGCTTTTAGCTCAAAAGCACCAAAAGACACATCTTTTGTGTAAAGGTATGTCTCTTCATCAAAAGAGATGACTATTGGCTAAAAAAACATGTCCTTTCATCCAAAGGAAGTGTTCCTTGAGTGAAAAAGACATGTATATTCGCCCATGAGGTGGATGGGGTGGTTATTGCACCAAGAATAATGTCTTTTGTCATCAAGAGACATGTATATTCACCCATAAGGTAGTTATTGGATGGTTATAGGCCAAAGAAAGTGTTCCTTGGCTAAAAGACATGTATTTTCGCCACCATACATGACCCTTAGCCAAAGGAAGTGTTCTTTGGCTTAAAAGACACCTTCCTTGGTGTAAAGGTGTGCCTTTTGGTCATCTATAAATAGCCTTTAGTGGCTGGCCATTTTAAGCACGAATTTGCACTCCATTTGCTCCATTTTCTTGAGAGAAAATTATTCTCCTCCTATTTCCTTTAGAGGCCCGAAATATTAAACACTTTTTGAAAGCATTGTGGGTGGATTTACATTGAGATTGTTCATCTGAATTCAAGTCTCAAGGTGCTCCTCCAGGATCAAGTTCTTCCTCTTTTCTTCACATATAACCAAGAAGGAAGGTACACATTCTTTCTTGATTTAGTAGCGTGCTAGGATTCATTCATTATTTACATGAATGTTCTTAGTAGCATGCTAGGATTTGTTTACCACAATATGTATGTAAAACTAACATGCTATATCAAATGCACAAAATATGTTAAACAAATTAGAATGATGCATGCTTATACTCATGTTGAACTCAAATGATCAAAATGCATGTGGCATATACAAGAGTAGATAACATAAAGATATGTTATCATGAGCTCTTGAAATCTTCAAGTAAAGCAAGCTAAGTAAGGTTAAGTTGAGTTCTGGAGTGTAATTGGCACCTAAGAAGCAAAAGGGGCAAAATGGTAGTTTTGGCCAAAGTTAGTGGCATGACCATAATTTCAGTGAAATTAGGTTCATGCAAGTGTTTTGACTTAAATAAGTAAAAGGCATAATTCTTTCTAGCCATTTGAACCAAAAGTGGATGTTAAAAGTAAAAAAGTGCACTAAGGGAGAAATTGAACTGTTATGTCTTATAATGGCTTAAGTGGCTTAAGTGCAAGTGCTTAGGTAAGAAAAACCTTTTAATGGGACCAAGAATTGAAATTTTAGGAAAAGTTTAAGTGGCCTAAGTGAATCAAAGTTAAGTGGCCAAAGTGTCAAGTGGAGGAGAAGTGAGCTAAATGGGAGTGGTTGGATATATTTGGAAGATTTGGGAACTATTCATCATTTCCCTCATCCACCATTTTCATAGCTCTACTCTCTCCATAGCTCCTCCTAATCAAACCTCCCAATCTACCCAAAATTCCATGAAAATTGAAGGTCCCAAAGTTATCCCAACAAGCCCTTAACTCATTTTTTGTGTATTTGAAGTTGTTCTTGCAAGTTTTTGTTTCAAACCTTAAGGTAAGGATCTTTGGTCCTTGTGGGTTAGTTCTAAGCTTTTTAAATGGTTACAAATGGTCTTAATTTTGTCCCCTTAACCTGAGAACTGATGCCATTGGCGATGCGTCACTAGTGGCATCACCAAGCCCAGGTCCCTCAAGCTCAGGGCATCCTAAGATTGTCTCAATCTCTTAGTTATCATCCTTAGGTTATTCTAAGATGTTTTTTAGCTTTGGTTAGGTCTAGAACTCATTCTTAAGTTAGGAATTATGCATTATTTAGGTGGTAGCTAAGTGGTGTGGTTAAGGTAAGGTAAGTAATTGTGGCTAAAGGCGTTAAAATGCTTAAATTGTTAAGAAAGGACTAAGGGGATTAATATGGCTTTTAGATTCTTTGTTGGCCCAAGTGGGAGGTCTTACACCTTTGGGCAATAAAAAGAAAACCTAAGAGGATCCTAACCAAACATTTTGGTTTGGTAAGTAAGCCACTAAGGACCCTAAGCTAAGCTTCAAGAGCCTAGCAAGTTGAACAACATAAGGAAGCTACCATGTGCAAAAAGTTAAGGGGAAGAGATAGGTAAGAAGGGAGTAAGTGACAACTTACTCTAAGTAGGTTGTCAAAGGCGAGCAAGGGTTTAGTAAGTGATGAGTTACTCTAAGGCTCCCGTAAGAATACTTCGTGGGGTTGGTGAAGTACTAGCATAGGATACAAGGGCCAGTATCCAAGTACCCCAGCCATAAAAGCTCATGGCAAGTCTAGCGGCTGTGGGTGTAAGGAAGTCCGAAGTGCATTTGTATGTGAATATTTCATCCATCCATCCATTATTTGCATTATTTCTTGTTTTTATTCTTTTCTGGTTGTGTTATTGGTTGTTTGTTTTGCTCTCTGTTATATATATATATATATGTATGTATATATTTTGTGCCTTGCATGCTTGCATTTGTTTTCCCCGTTAGGTGCCAAATCCTTTACTGAGTACTTTAGAGTACTCACCCCTTAAGTGTTGTGAAGGTATTAAGCTGGCTAGTTAGGCTTAACAGTTGATATGGGGTAGCTGTTAAGACTAAGTTTTACTAGTTTAAAGGAACTTTATAAGTAGGAAACCTTACATTTCTAAGTTTCTTCTAGCGTAAGCTAGTACTGACCAAAGTATTTGCCTTACAGTTTAAGGCTAAATGAGTACAAGGAAAGCATGGCTTATTAGTTGAAGTTAGCTTGGTTGGGTGAGGAGCTAAGGATAGATCTTAGTAGATACATATTACTTCTTCTATATGTATGGTATTTTCATACAAAGAGATTGCCTCTACTAGTGTCTATTGGTGTGTATAACACTAAGGTTACATTTGGGTGCATATAAGATTAAAATGTATGCACGTATTTATTACCTGAAGTTAAAGCAACTAAATTTTTATGTCTTGCTTATTTAGATTTTGTTTTATTAATTGCCGTTGCACTATTTTCAATATCGTTCTAATTTACTATTATCATATAGCCAAGACAATGCATGCATTTTTTCTATGCAAGGTAGACTAAATAACTAGTTGTAACCTAAGTGGGATCATAGTTCCCAAAGAGCCTATCAGTCTTAGTAAAATCAGGGTACTGGGGCCTAATTCTGCAACAATATGAGGCTTGATAAACCCTTTTAATAGAACTTTTAGTTTGGCAACTTGCAAAACAAGCAATTGTTTTTCTTTTCAGTGGCAATATCAATTTCTATCATTTTTTCATTCACTTTGCTTTCTATGTTGGTACATTGAGGGCAATGTACAATTTAAGCGTACGGGAGTGGGTATCATCTTTTAGCCCTTATTTATTTTATTTATTAATGAATTTATCTTTTTAGTGATTTTTTTGAAAATTTTTAACTTTCTGGAGTTTATTTGTTTTGGATCGTCCAATTGAGCTTGTTCCTATTATGAGAGAGTGGTTGTTAATTTAATGTCTTGTGTTCTTAACTTGAACACCAGTAAGTGGTACTTGAAATCTTTCACTTCTATCCTTAATCTATTTTTGAAATGTTTTTGTGATTCATTAGCAAGCTAGTGGAAGATGATCTATAGAGGATATTTTTAGTTCAAATTTTTGTGTTTAGTACACTATTCAAAACAAGCTTAGTTTTGAGTTCCTATGATGGATTAGTAGAAAGTTTTTTTGATGGATTTGTGTTTGATTTTTGAATAATGAATAGTAAAGTATGTTATGAAGCTATGCTATTCCGTTGTTTTTAAAGTTCAAGTAGGTTAGGGTCTTCTCCCAAGGCAAGAGTTGATTGCAGCTTAAAAAGATGCTAAGAGCATGAGTATGATCAAACATCTTCTTAAATTGGGTTGATAATTGGCTTGGGTATAGATAGAGCTCCTGTAATGAACACTTCTTTGAAAAGTTGTTAGCACGTGAAAAGAACCATTGTGAAAGGAAAAAGAATTAAAAAATTCAATTAATCACCCAAATCCATTCTTTTGTGGTTTGAATGGTTGTGCATTGTATGCTTTGGCTTAGGGTGGTTTGTTCTTTTTACTTTACATGAAAATTTGATGTTTTTCCTTTAGTTTTGAGAGATATGGGTTGCTAGCTTGAAAATGAATTGTTTCCTTTGAATTATTTTATTTTGAAATGTCTTATGCTTGGTAGTTCGATTAATTTATAAGGGCCCTTAAAGTCTCAATCTTCCCTATATTTCTTTGGCTTAAGAATATGATTAAATGGTTTTTGATAATTAATGATTTTAAGTTTTTTTATTTTTCTTCCTCAGATTCTTCCCTTGAATTTTTTCTTTAGGGCAAGCAAAAGTTCAATTATGAGGGGATAATTTGATATGCTCATATTTAGTTTTGTGCTCTAGGCATTTTCCCTTATATTTGCTCCTTTTTTGATGTGTTTATTTAAGGATTTCATGCTTAGTTACTTCTTTTTTTATTTTCAATTTATATTTAACATTCATTTTGATTAGGAAGCATTTCTGGAATGTTTTTTAGATGAATTGCATGTTCTGGCAAAAACTAAGGCAAACATGGCTTGGCACATGCCCATGTCAGCTCAAACATGGCTTCAAACACGCTGGTGTTTCTTACCATGCTCATGTTCCGAACCGTATCATTAATGTTCACGATTTTTTTGTTTTAAGAGTCAAACATAGTCTTGAGCATGCCCTTGTTCATGATCACCTTTTCCCAAACACACCATAACACAAATCGTGTTCACATGTTGTTAGGGCTTTTGAAGCTATTTTTAAAGTTTTCAAGGAGAACTAGCATATAGGCACCCAGAGATGGCAATCGGCTACCTATGAAGTGAAAAAAAGATAAAGAGGAGGCAAGAAATAGAGAAAAATAAGAGAATTTTCATCGAGGAAGGCTACCAGAGGTAGTTATGGTAATCGAGACAATTCAATGCACACCAGAACAAGGATTCGTAGGAGGAGAAGCAATTCAGAGAGGGAGACTTATCTTTCTAGTTTTCTTTAATTATGTTGTGTTTATTTTATGGCACTATGAGCTAAATTTTCCTGCTCATACTTGGAGTAAATGAACCCTAGGATGATTTTGTGATTGTGATTACTTTCTAGTTTCATATGATTATGCTTTGCTTGTGATCTATTTGATGTTCTTTGATGCGTTGATTGATAGTCACTGGCGATATGCTCATATTTAGTCATATTTTCTATATGTTTTTCCCTTATATTTGCTTGTCTTTTGATATGTTTAAGCTAGAATATGGTGTTTAATTAGTTCATATTTTATTTTGTGTCGTATTTCAGCTTCATTTAAGTTAGGAAGGATTTTTACAAGTTTTGGAGTTGAATTGCAAGTTTTGATGAAATTTTAGAGCAAACACGCATTGCAACATGCCCATGCACTACTTTACATGCTCTATTACATGCTTGTGTCAGAAGTTCTTACCCATGTTCCAAACTATGTTTAAATTGATGAGATTTCAAGTTCTAAAAAAGGTACATGGTTTTTAACATGACCATATACCATACCATGTTTGCCTTATTTTTACGGGTTGTTTTAGTAAAATATGAGAAGAATAGAGAGGAGGCAAATATATAAAGGAAAAAAAAAGAGTTTTTCATGGAGGAATGCTACTGGAGACAGTTCTGATGATCAACACCGTTTTACGAATGCCAGATCAAAGATTTCTTGGAGAAGAAAAAATTCAACCACGGATAATTCTTTTATTAGTTTTCTTTTGACTTTGTTGTCTTTATTTTGTGGCACTATGAGCTAAATTTTTCTTACTCTTGCTTGAAGCAGATGAACCCTATGATGATATTGTGCTTGTGATCGCTTGTGGTTTGACATAATTATGTGTTTTTCTTGTGATTTGTCCAATGTTTTTTGTTGTGTTGATTAATAGTAGCTACCATATTAATTCAATGTGGGATGATGAACATGTGTTAGGAAGTATCCAGTATGTTTGTTGTGTATCCTCATTGGATAAAAGGTATGTTATCATAATTAAGAGTAATAGGTGCAATATAACACCTTCAGACTAGAAAGAAACCTAACAGTGGGTTGTAGACCTTGTATTGCGTTCTTAGGAAGCATAGTAGGCGTAGACACCTTAGTAGTGACTTAAGAATAAGATTAATGTAATGGTAGTAATAGGGAGCTAATCTACATTAGGTAGTACTCCATGTTCCAAGTAATTAACAAGTGAATTCAACCAAAGTAAAAGCAACACAAAGGAATTTCTAGGGGAATTTGATACTAAGTATGAGGTTTCTTATTGTTGATTATCTTAATTATTTTCTGCTGCCAGTTAAAAGTTAGTAGTTTATTTACTGCATTAGTTTACTTTAGTTAATTCTTAGTAGTTAGTTAAACAAATTTCCTAATTTTCAGTTAAATAATAGAGAGAAGTAGAGTAAGGTAGGCAACCTCCATTTCTTGGGAAAAATGATCTTGGCACTTGCCACTGCTACAGATAGATAATAGATGTGCTTGCTTGTGAGTTCAAATATTTTTTAGTATATAGAGATTTGAGACATCCACATTATTCATTAGTGTATTAGGAAAGGTATTTTGTGAACTACGAACACTCCAAAAGTTCTGGCACCATTGCAGGGGAACATTTGTTGAGTTTGCTACCTAAGAAATTGATTTTCATTATTATAGACATTTTTTATTGCTATATTTTTCTTCAAATTTTTAGTTTATTTTTTATTTTCTTATTTCTAGTTCTTTTTCTATAGGCAAATTGGTGCTAACGTGAGAAAAAGTATGCAAAATTTTGAGAGCTAGTTAGGTCAACTTTCTAACATACTTTTTGAAATGTTGCAAAGAGTTTTACTAGTGAATACTAACCCAAATCCTAGAGGAGCTTACAATCCCACTTTGCATCATAAGGTATATGCTCATGCCAATGTGAAGGTGTTGGAGATGAAGCAAGAGCCTAATTGAAGAATCAATGAAAATTTTAGCCCTGACAACATTAAACGAAGTGCTTATTGGGAGGCAACCGAAGCATTAAATTTATTTTTAGTTTAATTTGTTTTCATTTATTCGGTTTGAGTATTAGTAATATAACTAGCTATATTTTTCCCTGTGATCTTATAATCTGTGTTGCTGATGTAGGAATCTAAGGTATTCTGGGAAGAATTTGGAGTTGAAAGTGGTGGATAGAGGCTGAGTTCAATTCCAGATAAGTTTACAAAAAATTTTAGTGCCCAAGAGCCAAGCATACCCCTAAACATGCCCATGTTTAGGCCTGTGTTGCTTAACATGGTCTTAAACACAATAAGCTTGATTTACCATAATTGATTTTTCAAGGGAATTTTTAATAGTAGACAAACACGGTTTATGTTCCAGCTATGTTAAAGAGCATGTTCCTTTACACGGTCTTAGACATGACCATGTTCTTACACGTGTTTTTTAAAAACTTAAAATTCCAAAGCTTAAACACATACATATACATGCCATTTTTTAAAACATGTTTTTGTTACATGGTCATATGTATTTCCAAGTTTGAAAATGTGTTTCATCTCTATTTTTAAGAATTTTTGCATTCCATAGCACATACACGATTTTATACATGATCGTGTTATTAAATGTGTTTGATTAACATAGTCTCAGAGATGCCCATCTTACTACTAGTGTTGTTTCTCTATTTTGAGAACATTTTTGGGCATTGGACTTTAAACACGGTCTATTACATGACCATGTTAAAAGTGACCTTACATATACACGGTCATTTACAGGACCATGTTGTTACTCATGTGTCCACACTGTTGTTTAAAATTTTTAGGGTTCAGACCTGATATGTGGCACATGACATGCTCATGTTTAATAGTGTATTGGGGAAGTTTTAAGTAACACAGTCTTCTACATGCCAGTGTCATAGACCGCCTTTTGCCTATATAGAAGCTTGATTGCGCTTTCAGTTTCTCAGTTAGTACAAAACAGACTCAAACTTTTTCCCTGAGCCCCCAAACTCAAACTCTAGCTTTTTTGCATGTTGGGTGATGTTTTCCACCATTCGAGGACTCTATTCCATGTCCAGATTCTCATTTTTCATCCCAGTGTCTTTGATTTTCTCTCTCTCAAGCTAACTCTCTTTGTCTCTCTCTTTAACTTTATTTGAAGTTTATGGAAGAATAAATTCATTTTTTTGTTATGTGTAGGTTATATTTAAGTTAGTTAATTGATTTTACATAGCCATTGATGTTTGTTTTGAGTTGATAGCATGATTCTTAGAATTTGATTTTTGGGGTATTATGTTTGGAAGAGGAAAAGTTAGAATTGCATGTTTGGTGCACTTAATTGTTTTGTATAATGATTTTATGAGTTTGATGACATGAATGGATGATTATATGGTTTATGGATTATTTAGAATGACTTGCTTATTTTCTTTGCTTTGAAATTTCATGAAGTCTAGGGATTTGCAGTCTTTCGGTGTGGTAGTGGATAGGTTTCTTAGATGCCAAAAAAAAGCCTAATTGTGCAATATGTTGCTTGAATTCCCATATTTTTCATGCTTTTAGCTTAGGATGTTAAGCCGGATCAGCTTCTTACTTAAAGTTAAAGTCTAAGCGTTATATGTGAGGAAATTCTTTTTATTACTGGGATATAACTCTGATTCTTGGTTCATTATTGAATATATTGTATTTGAGATTGTTGTTGCACTAGGAAAATCTTTTGTTTTGTAACATAGCTAAGCATCAAAATAACCTGCTTATTCTTACCAAGAGGCTGGCGAAGAAGCCAAAGAAGATGAATCTTTTTTTGACTTCATGGAGGATTCACAGTAGGAGAGATTTCATAGGTCAGTAGAGAAGCCATTAAAGGCTAACAAGTAGATTGATTGGGAGATGTTAGCTTAGTTGGGTTTGGTTGAGGAGCTCCAAGCCCATAAGGATTTTGATGGCTAGCTGTTGATGTTTGATTGTCAAGAGCCTACCTATAATGAGCCCACCCTACAGTTTTTAAGCACCTTCAATTTTGACATGACCAACGTATGCTAGAGTTGACCTAATGTAGTGAAGTTCTGCCTTTGAGAGGAGAACTTTGAGTTGGGTTTCGATGAGTTGGGGTGGTGCCTTGGTTTCTATGCCTAAGGCTTTATTGATTTGATGAGCATAGGGGCTCAATCTACAAGTTTAGCACTACTATTCCCACTCCTCAAGAGTTCTAGGCAGGGATCACCGAGGATGTAGGTGTTTACTAGCCCAAGATTTCCATGGCATCTAGATTGAGAGGTCACCAACCATTCATTATGTGCATTACCAGATCCCCTAATCTACTGTAAGTAGGAGGGAGGGTATGGGCGCGGTGTCCTCCTTTTCTTTGTCATCTACTGTGTGCATTGCCACCTGGGAGTATTGTTTGCCCGGTGGGCATGGAACATAGCTTGCCATGTGAGTACCGGGGTTTTATGTGTAATGCCTTCAAGTTCCTAAGTACACAAGCCATGGGTGATGTGGAATGAGAGTTTAACAAACATGACAAACCTTAATTCTAAGTTTATGGAGCTTAGAAAGTAAAGTTTCATTGGAGGATAAGAAGTAATTGACTGTGGAACACTCTCAGATCCAACTAGAACACCCTCAGACTCAACTAGAACACTATCAAATTTGACTAGAACACTATGGATTCAATCATGATGTGACTAAGAAAAAGGAGATGCAAATGATGATTTGTGATTAATTGACATGTCTATCGATTTGCTAAATTGAAGGAATCTTTTAAGTGGAGGTCTAATTGCTTTATGCAAAATTTTGACTTGACTAAGGTAGCAATTAACCCATTTATTTGGGACACTTGGCCATTTCTAGTTATATCATGGTCTGAGTAGACTATCTTCTTCTTTATCTAGTTGACTCCACCATGAATGAAAGCTTGAGGTCATGTTCTTGGTGAGTTCATGCAATTTCAAGTACAAACTGAGACATTCTATGGTGGATTCTAAGTTGAGAAGATAAATTCATGGCGCCACTTGTGCTAAGAAGGAGCATTCTAGCAACAACGAGCATATTTTAAGCTTGAAAAGCTTTGGGCAACTAAGTTGCTATGTCAAGGTAAGGATTCTATGTTTTCACTATGTTCCATAGTTGTACTATGTTGATTTGGTGAATATTAGGCACTTAGGTGATGGATTTTTGAAGTCAACTGATCCTGAGAAAGCTCTGAGGGCTACAGTTGATGGACAACTATGAGTAAGATGCTAATTAGCTATGTTTAGCAAGCATTATGGCTAGGAATTGAGAGGGCCAACTCAATTCGCAAGCTATGGAGGTGTCGAATTTGATTGGGATTATGCTTGCTTGGCCCTTTTGGCTGGTGTTTGTGATGTGTGAGTCTTGTGTACTTCTTTGTTTGTATGCGCATGCTAACCCCTTTATATTGCTTATTGTTATGTATATATTGTATCTTGTGTTTATGTCTTTATGTTTTGTTTGTAGGTGCTTGGAGTATGATTCGGTTAAGCTTAAGCTTAATCAATGATTAGGGATGGCAATTGGGTGGGTCGGGTCAGGTCATTCATGTTCAGGTTCAATCGGGTTAGCATGTATCCAAGTCCAAGTTAGGTTAAGGTCGGGTTGAATAAATTTCTTGTTTAGGTTGGGTCAGGCTGAGTTTATTTGGGTTCAGATTCAATCAGGTCTGGTTATCAAGTCTTAGACTAGACTCAACTTGATTGTTGGTTTACTCGGTTCACTAATGCATAAGCTGAAATGGCTAAATCAATTCAATTTTTTTTGTTTAATTTTTATTAAAATTTAATTTAACTAGATATAAAAAAATTATATAAAATTTATGAAGATATATTAATGTATAATTTCATTAATAAAATACTCTATCTGTGCCAAGTTGTTTATAACATTCACTGTTCAACATTAATCTATGATTTTTTATTTTCAAAATTTTAGTATATAGTTGAAAAAAATATTATATTAAATAATAAATAAAGACCTATAGTTTCTAAATATATAATTTGTTATTTTTTTTCTAACAAATAATCTCCCTTCATCCGATTTTCTTTGCTCCTTTTAACTTTTCTAACTAATTTGACTTGAATTTAGTTATATTGTTTGTTTACTAAAAATTAAAAAAATATATTTAAAAAGTATAAGTCTTAATTTATCATTCATGTATAAAATATTTTTATTTATATATTAAAAATGTTGAAAATAAAAAAATATTGATTAATTGTTAAAATATGAATAGTGTAAAGAATTTAAGATATATAAAGTAATATGAATAAATTCAATTCGCACTATTCAAAAAATTCAAATATTTCAAAGAATATAGGATAAGAGGAGTACTATAATTTTCTAAACCTAATTATTC
Source organism: Aquilaria sinensis (assembly GCA_005392925.1). NCBI lineage: Eukaryota > Viridiplantae > Streptophyta > Magnoliopsida > Malvales > Thymelaeaceae > Aquilaria > Aquilaria sinensis. Next base: position 34,207 of record SMDT01000193.1, on the reverse strand, counting down.
TTATCTCTCTATCACCATTCACTAATTGTTTCCCATAGCTCTAACACGTTCACTTTGCAACACAAAACAGATCAACAAAATAGAAGAAACCAATTCACATATATTAAATCATAAATTTTCTAAAGTCTTTGCTGACCATATATTTTATTTTTATTTAAGTTAAAATCTGGTCTTCTCGGGTTTAGTCATCGGGTCTTTCTGGGTTTGGGTCAAGTCAGGTTGGATGTAGTCGGGTTTAGGTCGTTGGCTTTTCTAGTCAAACTGGGTCAAGTCGGGCTTGGGTTTGCATTTGTCAAGTCCTTTGGTCGGTTCAAATTTTGCCATCCCTAGCTATAATAGGTTTACTATAAAGACATGGATGCTAAGTACGATTAATGCTCTTTCAGGTTTTAGCAAGGTAGTTTTCAATTTATGTGTACTAGTGTTCTAGTCCATGTGCTTTAGTGTTCCAGTTATGTGTGCTGCTCAATATTACTTATTCTAAGTGTTACTTATGTGGTAAGCTAATGTATGGAATCCATTACTTTCAAGATTTATAAGCTATGTGTCATGGGAACAAGTCATAGTGATGATGGATATGCTTAAGTTGTGATTTTGTAGTGGTTTTATGTGCATGAACACTTTTGGGTTGTATGCACTAAGGTGGCCTATGGTTGACTCACCAAGACTATGTGTATCCAAGATGAAGTTGGTTAGGATGAATGCCTGTGCCAAAAATGTGTTTAAACTATGGTACGGTGAAGGTGTTCACTTGATAGTATACTACTGTTCATTTGTACTGTACTGCTGTTCATTTGTAGGTGCACTGATGTTCATCTAGTAAGCTTACTGGGATACAAGTTATGTTGTCATGTGCATGAAGCGTATGTTTTCCAAACTTGAACTTATGTTTTGGTTAAAATGCACATATGTAATGATTGATCAAAGTTTATGTTGTTACTGGCATAAAATCCATCAAGGCACTTAACTTGTTTTAGATGGGCAAGGAAATTTAAAGGTTCAACAAGTTTTATGCTACATATGTATTATGGGTACAAGCCTATATGTCTTGGCAGTGTCTTGGCATGCCCCAGTGCCCCTCCCCTGTGTCTTAGCAGAGCCTACGGTGCCTAAACACATAAGTCTAGTACCCACTGCATACTTATAAAACGAAACCCCATAAGCATAAATGAGTGTTTAAACCTTTTTTTTTTTTTAGGTTCTAAACCTTTCAAATGAGCTAGGGGCTATGTTAAGCATGACAACTCTTTTGGTGGTATCAGAGCATGTTTGCTCTTAGGACCAATTCTTGGGCTGTTTGAAGTATAGACTTGTTCGCACATAGGATTAAGTAGACTTATGAAAATTGATCATATGTGTGCTTTGCTTGTTGCTATGCCTAAGATAAGGACCCGAAACATGGAAAGAGAGGCTAAAGACCAATATGAGAATAGGGCTAGCATCCAAGTGATGAACAACTAGCTTTTGTGCCTAAGGAACGGGTTAGGACTACAGAACTTGTCAAGTCCATTAAGCCTAAGTTGAGGGCCAATATTCTTGGGCGAAGTGTCGATGGCCAAGGGAGAATGGATTAAATGATGGAGGTGATGCATGTTGCTTTAGCCCAACTTGTAGTGGGCATACAAGCCTTAACCAGGTGTCAACGATAAGTCCCAGAATATACTGGGCAAGCTAGGGAACCTACGGTAGTGAGGCGGCCCAGAAAGGAGCCTTTGTTTGGTGATCAAGCAAGTGGGAAAGGGCGGAAAATATGATGATGATTGTGATGAAGAAAGGAGAAACTTGACAGCAAGGAGGGCAAGATCTGTGGTGAGACAAGAAGTAAGACTTTAGGAGGAAGTAAGTCCAGAAGCCGAAGAGCTGGACATAGAAGAGATTGAAAGTCCAACCCAAGTCACTGTCACCACTGAAGTAGTGAGGGCACGGGGGGGGGGGGGGGGGGGGGGGGGGGGGGGGGGGGGGGGGGGGGGGGGGACATAAGGATGGCTAGGAGAGGTCTACTAGGGCAAGATGTGAAGGATTTAGAGAAGGATAACTGGACAGGTTTCTTGGTTTAAAACCTCCAGCTTTTAGAGGAGGATGTGATATAGAATAAGTAGAGTTCTGGGTAAATCAAGTAGTGAAGATCTTTGAGAAAATGAAGGTTTCCTCCTCTAAAAAAGTTTTGCTTGCTACCTTCAGGCTTGAAGGTAATGCAGAGCTTTGGTGAAGGGTAGTCCATCGAACCTAAAGCAGCAAGAATGCTAGAAGGCCAGCATCTAGGAGAAGGTCTATGAGATGGGCAAAGTTTCTGCAAGTCTTTCAGCAACAATTCATAAATGAAGCTTTGAAAGATTAGAAGTAAGTGGACTTTGACCTACTTGAGCAAGAAAAGCTCTTAGTTTTGGAGTATGAGTAGAGGCTAACAACCCATACACAATGCTCCCTAGTATGAAGGCCAAGAAGAGCTAAAGACAAAAAGATTCCTCAGAGGATTCAGACCTGAGCTAACATAAATCTTTAGGGCAGTAAAAGCCCGAGAGTATTATGAGGCTGTGCAGAGAGCTATAGCCTTGGAGCAGTAGTTTAGGGGGCAAGTTCAGAGTGCCCCCGGAGGTGAAAGTGGTGTGCAGCAGCCATTTAGGAAGAGAGACCGAGAGGAGTTAGTGCTTGGGCCAAATAGGGAGGCCAAGAAGGAAAAAAGGGCAAGGCAATACAGACCACCGTGCAACACCTGTGGCAAGTACCATGGCCAAAGCCATGTTATAGACAAACAGATAGTTACTTGAAGTGTGGAGCCCAGGATCATTAGGTAAAATATTGCCCTATCAAGAAGGAAGAGCAAATATTAGTGGGAACGTTCAGAAACAAATGGGCACAAGGTCAACTACCCATAAAGAGGCAAAATGCTCCTCCATTGAAGAAGGATCAAGGCTCTAGCATGCCTCTAGATAGAAAGAGGATTTAGGTTCTTGGAAGAGGATTCCAGCTGGAAACCTCAAGGAAGACCTAGCAAGCTAAAGAACTTGAGCCAAAGGGAGAAATTTTTGGCCAGGCTAGACTGGGTAAGAAAGCACTGAAAGGTACCATTTTTTTATGGTTATGAAGTATCAATTTTATTTGATACTAGTGCATCCTTGTTTGTAATATCTTCCAAGCTTGTTAAAGCTATGAATCTTGAAGTATGCACTATGAATGAAATGTACCTAGTTAGAATTGTTGGGAATGAGATCATGTTCACATGCCATGTAGTGAAAGATTGCACACTTAAGCTTGGTGAACTTCAAGCTATAGCTGATTTGATGGTCTTAGATACCAGTGGCTATGATATCATACTAGATATGAATTGGCTTACAGATAACAGGGTAGTTATTGATTGCCATGGCAGGCAACTTTGCTTGCCTGGATGTGTCCCACACTTTGTGGAAAGCTCATCTCAGCTAGTACCTTAGAGGTATCTAAGGGTGGTGGAACACAAACCCATTTTGGGTAAGGGTGAATACATGGGATTGAATGGCAATAAGGTTATTGATTATTTAGGTAGGATTCGCATAGTACAGGAGTTTCTTGAAGTGTTCCCTCTACATCTCCCAAGACTCCCTATTGCAAGAGAGGTTGAGTTTGAGATTAAATTGGTGCCTAGAGCTGCACTTTTTTCTATTGCTCCTCGTAGGATGGCAATTCTTGAAATGGTTAAGCTAAAAAATCAGTTGGATGAACTACTAGAGAAGGGTTTTATAAAACCAAGTACATCTCCATGGGGAGCAACTCTGCTTTTTGTAAAGAAAAAGGATGGAACCCTCAGGTTGTGCATTGACTACAGGAAACCTAATGCACTAACGATAAAGAACAAGTACTGTTTCCCAAGAATAGAAGATATGTTTGATCGGTTAAAGGGAGCTAGGGTTTTCTCCAAGATAGACCTCAAATCTGGATACTTCCAACTAAGAGTCAAGAATGACGGCATACCTAAGATAGCTTTCAAGACTAGGTATGGACCCTTTAGTTACATAGTGATGCCATTTGGGCTCACTAATACCCCAGCCTTCTTCATTGACCTTATATAGAGAGTGTTCCAGGCTTATTTTGACCACTTTGTTGTGGTATTGATAGATGATATATTAGTGTACTCAAACAATGATGAAACCCATAAATAACATCTGAGGTTGGTACTTGGCTTGTTAAAGGAGCATAGGTTGTGTGGCCAGCTAAGTAAGTGTCAATTATGGGCTAAGGAAATTGGATTTCTTGGTTATGTGATCAATGAGCATGGTTTAGTTGTTGATCCCAAAAAGATTAAATCTATCTTGGAATGGAAGCAACCTCAGAATATGAGGGAAATAAGAAGCTTCACAGGGCTTGCATGCTGTTATAGGATATTTGTGCACAAATTCTCTACAATAGCTACCCCCACTAACTTAATTGAGAAGGAAAGATAAAAAATTTGGGTGGGGTGAGCAATGTGAGGCTAGTTTCCAAGAACTCAAGAAGAAACTGACAATAGTCCAAATATTTGTTTTACCATACCCTACTAAGGAGTATGAATTATACACTGATGCTTCTCAAGTAGGGCTAGGCTGTATCCTAATGCAAGGAAACAAGAAATAGCCTATGGATCAAGGTAGCTTAGCCCTCATAAGAAGAACTATTTCGTTCTTGATCTGGAGTTAACAGTGGTGATATTTGCACTCAAGCACTAGAGACATTACTTGCTAGGAAGAAAATTTTAAGCCTTCACAAACCACAAAAATTTAAAGTATCTATTTACACAAAAAGACTTAAACATGACGCAAAGAAGATGGCTTGAGTACTTAAAGGATTTTGAGTGCATCATTGAATATACAGTTGGAAAAGCTAATATAGTAGCAGATGCTCTCCAAAAGAAGAACACTAGAGTACTCAAAGCCACTGGAGAGCCTGCTAAGGTAGGAATACTTAGTTTAATTAAGTTGGCCCGAGAATGGAGGCCGTGGGAAATGGGCCAAGTGAGAGTTCTAACCATTAGGTCAGAGTGGAAGGACCTAATTTGAGAAGCACAGTTGCAAGATGGGTAGATTCCTAAAGTTTGTGGGCAAAAACATGGGAAGCTATATCAAGGTTTTTCCTTTTGGCATGGAAAGTTGTACTTCCAAAATAGGCTTTATGTGCCTAGTAAGTGTGGACTTAGGCAAAAAATCCTAGAAAAAGCTCACTCCAGCTTGATAAGTGTACATCCTAGAGCTCAAAAGATGTACAAGGAGTTGAGATCCCATTTCTGGTGGCCATACATGAAACAAGAGATAAGTGCTTATGTGGCTAAGTTTATGACTTGCCAACAAGTCAAGATTAAGCACCAAAATTTTGATGGTAAGCTACAGAGTTTACCTATACTAGAAAGGAAGTGGGGTTCCATATTTATAGACTTTCTAGTGGGTATGCCATTTACCAGAAGAAAACAAAACACAGTAGGGGTTATAGTGCATAGATTGACTAAGGAAACCCACTTTTTGCCTAAAATCCTCATTGATTCTTTGGATAAGTTGGCTCAATTCTACATTAGGGAGAACGTGAGGCTCCATGGTGTACTAGATGATATTGTCTCAGACAAAAACTCTAGATTTGTTTATAGGTTCTAGAGGTTCTTGCACCATGGCTTAGATGTAAAGCTAAAGTTTAGCTCAGCATATCATCCTAAAACAGATCGAAAAACTGAGAGAACCATTCAGGTCTTAGAGGATATGCTGAGGTGTTGTGTCATAGAATTCTAAGGGGAATGGGACAAACACTTGCCTTTAGTGGAGTTTTTTTATAGCAATAGCCATCATTCAGTGATTGCCATGGCACCTTATGAAGCACTCTGTGGCAGGAGGTGCATAACTCCATATTGTTGGCATGAGCCTAGAGATAAGTTAGAGATAAGCCCAGAGCTCCTAAAATAGACTACTAGCAAGATTAAGCCCATCCAAGAAAGGATTAGTGCTTCTAATAATAGGCAAGAGTCCTATTCCAACCAAAAGAGAATGAGGGACCATGAGTTCCGTGTGGGAGATTCGATGTCATTAAAGGTATCGCCAATGAAAGAGGTGATGAGATTTGGCAAATGAAGGAAGTTAGCCCCAAGGTATGTAGGACCATACTAAGTAGTGGCAAGAATTGGAAGTATAGCCTACAAGCTAGAGCTGCCACCTGAGCTGGGACATGTACATGACACGTTCCATGTAAGCTTATTGAAGAAGTCTATCTCTGACCCAAATCAAGTAATACATGTTACTAGTGTTCTTATTGCTCCAAACCTTACTTATGAAGAAAAACCAATTCAAGTATTAGCAAAGGACACTAGAAAGCTTAGGAGTAAATGGATACCTATGATTAAAGTCTAACGGACTAATCATTATGGGGAAGAAGCTACATGGGAAGTTAAAGTTGAATTGCTTAAGAGCTATGCCAATCTAATGCCTAGACTTTTGGGAAATTTGGAGGACCAAATTTCTTAAGGAGGGGAGCTTGAATGGCCTTAAGTTCCTAAGTGCTTAATCCATGGGTGATGTGGAATGAGGGCTTAATAAGCATGAGCAACTCTAATCTTGAGTTTATGGAGCATAGAAATTGAAGTTTCATTGAAGAATGAGAAGTAATTAAGTGTAGGACACTCTCAGATCCAATTAGAACATCCTCAGACTTAACTAGAACACTATGGAATTTGACTAAAACATAATGGATTCAATCATAAAGTGACTGAGAGGAAGGAAATGTAAATGATTATTTGTGGAATTAAGGTACTTAATTGACATGTCATCAAATGGCTAAACTAAAGGAATGTTTTATGCAGAGGTCTAATTGCTTTATACAAAATTTTAACTTGACTAAGCTAGTGTTTAACCTATTTATTTGGGACACTTGGCCATTTCTGGTTATATCATGGTCCTGCTAGACTATCTTCTTCCTCATCCGGTTGACTCCACCATGGATGAAAGCTTGAGCTTGTGCTTTTGGTGAGTTCATGTAGTTTTAAAGAACAAACCATGACACTCTAAGGTGGATTCTAAGTGGAGAAGTTAAATTCATGTGCCAATTAAGGTAAGGTAGAGGATTCTAGCAACAAAGAGCACATTTCAAGCTTGCAAAGCTTCAGGAAACTAAGTTGCTAAGTCAAGGTAAGGATTCTATGTATTCACTAAGTTCCATAGTTAGGCTATGTTGATTTAGTGAATATCAGGTGCTTAGATGATGGATTTTTTAAGGCAAGTGATCCTAAGAGAGCTATGAGGGCTACGGTTGATGGACAACTATGTTTAAGATGCTAATTAGCTATGTTTGGTAAGCATTATGGCTAGGAATTGAGAGGGGCAACTCAATTTCCAAGCTATGGAGCTCTCATAATTGATTGGGATTATGCTTGCTAGGCCTTTTCAGCTGGTGTTTGTGGTGTGTGAGTATTGTGTGCTTCTATGTTTGTATGTGCATGCTAACACCTTTATATTGCTTGTTGTTATGTACATGTTGTATCTCTTGTTTGTGTCTTCACGTTTTCTTTGTAGGTACTTGGAGTATGATTTGTTTAAGCTTAGTCATAACCTATGATAGGCCTTGGAGGCCATATAGAATCCTTACTTAGTTATCAAACTCATTGCCCTACTTTTATGATTGTAGGGAAATGTTTGCTAGAGAAACATGGAAGCTAAGAGTGGTTAATACTCTTCCTAGTTTTAGCAAGGTAATGTTCCAGTTTATGTATACTGGTGTTCTAGTCCATGTGCTTCAGTGTTCCAGTTTATGTATACTGGTCTTCTAGTCCATGTGCTTTAGTGTTCCAGTTTATGTGTACTAGTGTTCTAGTCCATGTGGTTTGGTGTTCCAGTTATGTGCACTGCGCAATATTACTTGTTCTAAGTCTTACTTATGTTGCAAGCTGTTGTGTAGAATGCATTACTTGCAGGTTTTATGAGCTATGTGTCATGGGAACAAGTCAAAGTGATGATGGATATGCTTAAGTTGTGATTTTGTCGTGGTTTTATGTGTATGTGCACTTTCGAGCTGTAGTGCACTAAGGTAGCCTTTGGTCAGCTCACTAAGACTATGTGTATGTGAGATGAAGTTGTTTAGGATGAATGTGCCTGCCAAAAATGTGTTTGAACTATGGTATGGGGAAGGTGTTCACTTGATAGTATACTAGTCTTCACTTGTTAGTGTACTGTTGTTCATTGATAGTGTCCTACTGTTCATTTGTAGGTGCACTGATGTTCATTTGGTAAGCTTACTAAGACACAGGTTACGTTTTCAAAACTTGAATTGGTATTTTGGTTGACATGCACATGTGTAATGATTGATCAAAGTTTATGTTGTTACTAGCATGAAATCCATCTAGGCACTTAACTTGTTTCAGATGAGCAAGGAAATTTAGAGGTTTAACAAATTTTTAGGCTACATACGTATCCTGGGTATATGCCTATGCATCTTGGCAGTGTCCGGGTTCGCCCTAGTGCCCTTCCCTTGTGTCCTAGTTGGGTCTAGGGTGCCTAAACACATTAGTCTAGTACACACCACATACTAATGAAATGAAACCCGAAAAGAATAAATGAGTGTCTAAACCTTCCTCTCAAATGGGCTAGGGGCTATGTTGGGCATGACATTGTGTGTAGGATTGTTCATGATGAGGTTAGGCTGAAACTTGAATGTTTTTCCTAATTATAGAGGTGGAAAAGCCTGGAGTGGCCAACATAAACTCATTAAAGTCTCTGAGCATGCTAAAGAAGACCATGCTCGCTGTTGGCTTAAAAAGGTTTATGCTACAGACTCTAGCAGAGATTCAAAAAGATGAGAAAGCTTCTACTATGACCTAGACTACCTCTACATTTAATATTTCTCGACTACCAGCTCTGTCAGATTTTTTTTTAAAGCAGTAGCTTATCCTGGATCATCTCAACTTCATTACTTATTAGATGCTTCTAGTGAGCTCCCACCTTTCTACTATTGAGGCAATGACCTAAAGGTTGTAGTAGATAATATGCCTATACTTTCCCTGATCTGAAGATGCCAGTACCTTGAATCATGCTTATACTTCATGTTTATGGTGTGTACAAAGGGCCACGACAATGCTGATGAGGCTCAGCAAGCCATTAAGGTGAGAGATAATTCACCATTGATGGACTACAGGCTAAGGGAGTTGTTGGAGGAAAGGTCATTGCTGAGACCATTGTTGAGGAGAAAGTTGCCTACATTGCTACTATTACTACTGTTGCTAATTCCACTGCTGTTAAGGAGGTTGGAGGAAATGGAGTTGACCTCATGGTTGTAGAGCACAAGACTAAGGCCAAGGTTCCTGAGGATCCGGCTACACCTACACAGATGATGACTGCTCCGAGCACTTCTACCCATCCTTCACTTCCCAGGGATGCATAATCCATTGCGATCCAGGATATTTATTTACTTTTTTTTGGCTATCTTATTATGGATATTGCTGTTATTACTTCCATTTTATGGTTTATTAGTTACTTTTATGTGTGATATTGTAGCATATGTTGCTCATGTATCTAGTTTTCATACTATTTCATTTTAACTCCTATATTTACTTACGCTTCTTTTATTTTATTTTGTGTTGATCATCTTTTCTGTTTTCTTTGGAAGCCTTCAAATTTTTTATTGGAAGCCCAAATCAACCCTCCTGTTGGAAGTTTCTTTTTTGCACGCTGACTTGCAAGATAAGCAACTTAATTTTTCTTTCTAATGGAAATATTAATTTTTATTACTCTTTCTTCTTTACTTTACTTTCCATGCTAGTACATTAAGCGCAATGTACAATTTAAGTGTGAAGGAGTGGCTTTCATTTTTAGTCCTTGCTTATTCTATTTTTGCTTGGTTATATCTCATTTTGTAGTAATATTTATGAGAATTTTGAAAATTTTTATTTTTGGAGCTTATTTATTTTGAATCACTTAATGTCTTGGGTTCTTAACTTGAAAACCAAACAAGTGCTTATTAGACAGTGGTTGTTAATTTAATGTGTTGAGTTCTTATCTTAAAGACCAAGTAGGTGATTCCTAGTCTTTCACTTTTGGTACTTAATATGTTTTGAAAATGTTTTTACGATTCATTAGCAAGCTAATAGAAGATGGTCTCAAGAAACTATTTTTTGCAACAAGTTTTTTTGGTTAGTACATAGTTTAAAGCATGCTAAGTTTTGAGTTTCTACGTTGGATTTGTGGAAAGTTTGGTTGATGAATTTGTGCTTGATTGTTGATAAAGTAAAGTAAATCAAAGTGTGAAAGTATGCTACTCCATTGGTTTTGGTACAGAAATAGGTTAGGGTCTTCTCTTAAGGTAAGAGCCGATCACAGATCAAAAAGATGGTAAAAGCATGAGTATGATCAAAAGGTCATCTTGGATTGTGTTAAGGATTAGGTTGGGTATAGACAGAGCTCCTGTAGTGTACATTTGCTGCAAAAGTTTTTGGCACATGAAAATAATTAGTTGAAAAGAATGAAAAATGAAACTAAAAAGGCCAATTAATCCCCTAATTCATGGTTTGTGGTTTGAAAGATTGTGCATAGTTAGCTTTGGCTTACTGTGGTTTGTGCTTTTTACTTTAATTGAAAATTTGTTGTTATTTTTTCAGTTTTGAGATATATGGATTGTTAGCTTGAACATGAATTGTTCCCATTAACTTATTTTTGTTTTTAAAAGTGTTAGATAGGAGGAATTTTGTTTTTAAAAGTGTTAAATAGGAGGAGTTGCATGCTTTGAAGTCTTGTTAATTTCTCAAGATAATTACTATTACCACCTCACAAAAATGGGAGAATTACAAGTGTGGCATAATGGTAAAAAAAACCATTATATTGTGTAATTCTTTTCATAGTGATTAAAGTGTGAGGGGTAAAAGGTATAATGAACGCCTCCTTAAAAATGTTCTAAGTTGGTAACTTAGCCCCCAAGAAAAGCCTTAAGGATTGCTTGTTTTTCAAGTAACCTATGGACCTTTTTGTAAGGTTTTGGAAATTCGGGTACTTAATTTGAAAACTCTCAAGAAAGAGCCTTGGAGGGTTACGGGAAGGATATGTATGATATGAAAGTGCTATTGTAGGACCAAATTGCTCATGGAACACAAGTTTGGACAAAGTAAACACTAAAGGCATTAAGGACCTAAATTTCTTAGTGTAAACCTTAAGGTGTTCAGGCATTTAACTTAAGTCAAAGGGTGGAATTATGGAGTTATCTCACCATGGGGGAGGTAGCTATGGCCTGATAAATAGTAAAACAAAAGTGTGCAAAATGTGGACCAATAATTTTAGGACAAAGAAATCATGCCTATGGGCAAAGAAAATGACATAAAGCATGATTAAGGCTAAAAAGGATGTTTAGTGTCCTAAAGCTAATTTAAGAAGCCAAACTCAATTTTTCTACTCTCATATTCGACCCAACCAACCACCACCCTCCTCCACACTTCTTCCATAGCTCCTCCATAGCCATCATACCTCCAAGATTGAAATTCAAGGAAAAAGGAAGTAATTGGAAGCAAACTAGAGCTATTGCTTGAATACTTCAAGGATCAAGCTTCAAATTTCGCATTCTCATCTTGGTAAGGGTTCTCTTGCTCTCATGGATTGTTCACTATATTTTCAAGCATCCATGGAGCTAGGGCTAAGCATGGAAGAGATCCATGAGCTTGATGAATGAAGCTTAGTGAGGCAAGTGCACTTATTGAAGGTTTTGTGACCTAGTGTGAAGTGCACAATGATGGCAGTGAAGTGAGGGTTTCTAGACCCCAAAGTTAGTACTAACTAGTATTCAAATCCTCCTAAGACCAAGAATTAGCTTGAGGAGGGCTGCCATAATGATTTGCTTAAGCTTATTGTATGTTTTATGGACTAACCTATGGTTTATGTTGCTACCGCATTTCATGTGTTTGTTGGTTGTGAATGGCTGCCGCATTTGGTTGCTATATCTTGTAGATATGCATTGTGGTTTTGTGTTTTAGTGTCTTTGGGTGCAGGTTTTAATGAGGGTTGCATTTCCTGAAGAGTACAAGTGTTACCCTTACTAAGTTTCTCCATGAAACTTACCTCCCCTTAAACTTTCCATTTCAAGTCCAGCAAAAAGATCACATTCAAACTGACCATTGATGTTTGATTTTTAATCTAAAATTTCAGGTACTTAATTTGAAAACTCTCAAGAAAGAGCCTTGGAGGGTTACAAGAAGGATATGTATGATATAAAAGTGCTATTGGAGGACCAAATTGCTCTTGGGACACAAGTTTGGACGAAAGAAACACTAAAGGCATTAAGGACCTAAATGTCTTAGTGTAAACCTTAAGGTGTTCAGGCTTTTAACTTAAGCCAAAGGGTGGAATTGTGGGGTTATCTCACCATGGGGGAGGCAGTTATGGCCTGATAAATAGTAAAAAAAAAGTGTGCAAAATGTGGACCAATAATTTTAGGACAAAGAAATCATGCCTATGGGCAAAGAAAATGACATAAAGCATGATTAAGGCTAAAGGGGATGTTTAGTGTCCTAAAGATAATTTAAGAAGCCAAACACAATTTTTCTACTCTCATATTCAACCCAACCAGCCACCACCCTCCTCCATACTTCTTCCATAGCTCCTCCATAGCCACCATACCTCCAAGATTAAAATTCAAGGAAAAAGGAAGCAATTTGAAGCAAACTAGAGCTATTGCTCGAATACTTCAAGGATCAAGCTTCAAATTTTGCATTCTCATCTTAGTAAGGGTTCTCTTGCTCTCATGGATTGTTCACTATATTTTCAAGCATCCATGGAGCTAGGGCTAAGCTTGGAAGAGAGCCATGAGCTTGATGAACAAAGCTTAGTGAGGTAAGTGCACTTATTGAAGGTTTTGTGACCTAGTGTGAAGTGCACAATGATGGCAGTGAAGTGAGGGTTTCTAGACCCCAAAGTTAGTACTAACTAGTATTCAAATCCTCCTAAGACCAAGAATTAGCTTGAGGAGGGATGCCATAATGATTTGCTTAAGTTTATTGTATGTTTTATGGACTAACCTATGGTTTATGTTGCTACCGCATTTCATGTGTTTGTTGGTTGTGAATGGCTTTGGTTGCTATATCTCGTACATATGCATTGTGGTTTTGTGTTTTAGTGTCTTTGGGTGCAATTTTTAATGAGCGTTGTGTTAGTGTTGTGCCCAAAAGCCAATCATGAGATGATTGTATTTTTGCACATTGAGTCATGATATTTTATTAAGGCATTAATCCAGCAATGATGTTTGTTGTTTTTGTTCCTGCGTAACTTAACAAACATAATTGTAACCCTAGAATAATGATATTCTTAAAAGTCCCTGGTCTAGTATTATTGTGGAGCGGGTTGCAATAATACATAACGACTAGCATATGTGGAGACTAATATGAGATATGTAGTCTACATATGGGTACAAGTTGGAGAACTTGTGTACTGGACCGACCCACCATGAGAACACTACATGGATCGTTATATGAGTGTCATAAGTGATTCCCATAGTGATCAGGGTATATGTAGTCCTTCGACCTAAGATCATCAAGGTTCCCTACATGTGAGTCACATACTTTGATACTTTCCTTTGTTGCTCGTAACTGAGTGAACTTGAAGGAGGTCATTGGGTATGTCACATATCATGCGGAGGGATTTGTATGATCAAGATGGGATTTGTCCCTCCTATGTAACGGGAGTGATATCTTCGGGCCCCTTGATAGAGTGAGACTTAGAAAATGCATGGCCATGCTCGGATGAGTTGATATGCGATATCAATGTCATCAGTTTAAGTTAGTCTACTCGGTAATCAAGAAACCAAAGATTGGGCTATACGAGAGTGACACATTCCATGTCTCGTGCTTAGTCTTGATATCTTGGACAAAGGGACAATGGCATATATCGGTGATGATCATAAAGGTTTAGTCGAATCACCGACAATCTTGTCACTTGGGTAGCAATGATGTGTTGCTAGACACCGCTCATTGCTTATGATCATAAATGTGATTTATGATCATTGCCAACATGGTAAGAGCCTATTGGGTCACACACATAGAGCATTTTGGATCATTAGAGTGCATGGGCTAATTATTTGGGTTATGGTTTCACTTTAATTTTGTATTAATAATGGGCCCAAAAGTTGAGCCATTATTAAGCCCAAAATTAAATCCTAATTGGATTAGGGCTTTGAAACCTATTAGGCCTGGAAGTTGAGTCTCACTATAAATACAACTTTTAAGTGAGAAATTCAGAGGTCTCCTTGCCCTAGCCTCCAAAAGGACAGCCGCACTCTTCTCTTGCAATTCCTTGGAGGACACAAGCTAGCACTGCGAGCGCAAGAGAAACGCATCTACCGGGATGTGGTGGAACCGTGGTGATCCTGAGAGGCTCGTGTGGATACCATAAAGAGCTTGAACACGTCAACTGTTCAGGTTTTGTGATTCGACTCTACAGTTGAGTGAGAGATCTCAATCGAAAATTAGGTATGAAAATTTTCGAACACCCGGTTTACCCCGTTTTACTTGGATCCTAGAGGGTTTCAGTTAAATTCCATTACGCTGTTTGGCTCCCGAAATCCAACACGTTGTATTTCCTGAAGAGTACAAGTGTTACCCTTACTAAGTTTTTCCATGAAACTTACCTCCCCTCAAACTTTCCGTTTCAGGTCCAGCAAAAAGATCACATTCAAACTGACCATTGACGTTTGATTTTTAATCTAAAATTTTAGGTACTTTAACTTCCATGTATCTAGTTGTGATTTGGAAAGTTTGGAGATTTTAGGAGCATATTTGGTAATTTCAGTGATGGTGCTTATTGTGTTACGTAGTAGCTATCCAGCATCCTGTTTCTGGAGTCCACTGTGTCTCAGGCACTCCTGGAACTTAGGGTGCATATTGAGCTAGGTTAAGACCATTTTGTAGTTCATGTATACATGTACATATAGTGTATGTAAAATGAGAAAAGTATGTGAACATTTGAGTAATGTTTTGGCTATGTATGTGATGTGGTGCAAAGCTGCCTAAGTGTGAATGATACGCTGCTTACTTGTAAATCCTGTTTTAGTGACATAAAGTTGCTAGATGCAAGAGCATGAATTTTTACTATATATTGGACCTGTATGGGATAGCCTTGGAGGGCTTACCCCTTGTAAATGAAGTGTTGGCACACTTATAAAATTTTGTGTGGGCAAAATGGTCACAAAGTGACCAGAATTCTGACTATGCACTCAAAGTTGTATATCTCCTTGTGTAGATTGAATCTTGGTATAAAATTTTGACCACAACTAGACCACATCAGTAGAATGGACTAGGATTTGTAATTTCTAAATTTGGAGCCTTGTAGCCAAACATATGATGTTGTGAAGTTTGCTAAGTTACTGTTCATTTGGTCAGAATTTTGTAACCAATTTTAAAAATCCATAACTTGGTCTGTAGGTTGGCTATTGATGTAAAGCCAAATTCCTTGGTTTGCTTAATGACTCTACTTGATAATGAGGAAAATAAACTAGAGGTCAATTTAGGGTTTTGGGAGCCAAACAAGCACAGTGGAATTTAACCGAAACTTTCCAAGATCCAAGTAAAACTAGGTAAACCGGGTATTTGAAAATTTTCATACCCAATTTCAGTTAAGATCTCTCGCCCAACTATATAGTTGAATCACAAAACCTAAACAGTTGATTCGTTCAAGCTCCCTACGGTATCCACACGAGCCATTTGGGATCACCACGCTTCCACCACATCCCAACAGATATGTTTCTCTTGCTCTCGCAGTGCTAGCTTGCGTCCTCCAAGGAATAGCAAGAGAAGAGTGTGGCTATCTCTTTCAGGAGGTTAGGGAAAAGCTGTGAATTTTTCACTAAAAGTTGTATTTATAGTGAGATTCAACTTCCAGGCCTAATGGATTTCAAAGCCTTAATCCAATTAGGCTTTAATTTCGGGCTTAATAATGGCTCAACTTTTAGGCCAATTATTATTACAAAATTATCATGAAACCATAACCCAAATAATTAGCCCATGTACTCTAATAATCCAAATAGCTCTATATGTGCGACCTAAGAGGCTCTTGCCACATTGGCAACGAGCATAAATCACATTTATGATCATAAGCAACAAGCGATGTCTAGCAACACATCATTGCTTCCCAATTGACAAGATTGTCGATGATTCAACTAAACCTTTATGATCATTACCCATATATGCCATTGTCCCTTTCTCCAAGATATCAAGACTAGGCACGAGACATGGTATGTGTCACTCTCATATAGCCCAATCTTTGGATTCTTGATTACCGAGTAGAGTAACTTAAAATGATAAAATTGATATTGTATATCAACTCATCCAAGCATGGCCATGCATTTTCTAAGTCTCACTTTATCAAGGGGCCTGACGATATCACTCTCGTTACATAGGAGGGACAAATCCTATCTTGATCATCCAAATCCCTCCGCATGATATGTGACATGCCCGATGACCTCCTTGAAGTTCACTTAGTTACGAGCAACGGAGGGATGTATCAAAGTATGTGCCTCACATGTAGGGAACCTTAATGACCTTAGGTCAAAGGACTACACATACCATGATCACTATGAGAATCACTTATGACACTCATATAATGATCCATGTAGCATTCTCATGGTGGGTCAGTCTAGTAGACAAGTTCTCTAACTTATACCCATATGTAGACTACATATCTCATATTAGTCTTCACATATGATAGTTGTTATGTATTATTGTAAGCTGCTCCACAATAATACTAGACTAGGGACATTTGAGAATATCATTATTCTAGGGTTACAATTATGTTTATTATGTTATGCAGAAACAAAACAACAAACATAGTTGTTGGATTAACGCATTAATAAAATGTCATGGCTCAATGTGCAAAAGCACAATCATCTTAAGATTGGCTTTTGAGCACAACACTACAAATCTCCCACTTGCGCTAAAGCTAATCATCCATGTATCTAATACCAATGGACCTAGAATGCCTTTCATGCTTTCGCTGCATAAGGGGCTTTGTCAGCGGATCAACAATGTTGCTATTTGTCGAAGTCCTGCATATTCTCACATCAACCTTCTCGTTGATATCCTTGACGAGATGATAACGTCAAAATATGTATTTGGATTGCTAGTGAGATCAAGGTTCCTTAGCCTGTGCGATTGCTCCATTGTTGTCACAATAGAGCTCTATTGAGCCGGCAGTGCTTAGAATCACTCCAAGTTTAGTGATGAACTTCTTGATCCTAATTGCGTCCTTCCGAGCATCAGAGGTGGCAATGTACTTAGATTCCATCGTAGAGTTGGCTACTGTCTCTTGCTTTGAACTCTTCCAGCTCACAGCACCACCACCAATACAAAACACATAACCAGATTGTGATGTAAAATCATCCTTACCAGATTGGAATCTAGCATCAGTGTAACCCTTTACAATGAGCTCATCTTCACCTCCAAAGACCAAGAATGCATCCTTGGTCATTCATAAGTACTTAAGGATGTTCTTAGCAGCTGCCCAGTGACTTTTATTGATTGGTACCTTCTCATCATGCTCAAGGCATACGAGACATTGGGATGAGTACATATCGTGGCATACATGATAGATCCAATTGTTGAGGCATATGGAATCTTACTCATGCACTCTCTCTCCTCGAGTGTACTCGGACACTAAGATTTATAAAGAGTTATACCATGTGACATGGGCAAGAATCCTTTCTTGGAATCTTGCATGCGAAACCTCTTTAGCACCTTGCCAATGTATGTACTCTGACTTAGGCCGAGAAGCTCTCTAGATCTATCTCTATAGATCCTAATGCTTAACACATAGACTGCTTCACCCAAGTCTCTCATAGAGAAACATTTCCTTAGCCAAGTCTTTATAGACTATAGCTCAGGAACATCATTCCCGATTAGTAGTATGTAATCTATGTACAACACCAAGTAGACAATAATGCTCCCATAAACCTTCTTGTAGACACAAGGTTCATATTCATTTTTGATAAAACCAAACTCTTTGATTGCTTTATCAAAACAAAGATTCCAACTTGGAGAAGCTTGCTTCAGTCCATAAATGGACCTTTGCAACTTGCACACTTTATTGGCATTCTCAGGAGTGACAAAACCCTCGGGCTATGTCATGTACACATCTTCAAGTAACTTTCAATTTAGGAACGCAGTTTTGACGTCCATTTGCCATATCTCATAATCATAGTGTGCAGCAATAGCCAACAAAATTCGAATGGATTTAAGCATGGCAATTGGTGAAAAAGTTTCATCATAGTCAATACCATGAATTTGCTTGAAACTTTTTGCAACCAATCATCCTTTAAAGGTAATCATATTACCATCCATGTTAGTTTTCTTCTTGAAAACCCATTTCCACCCTATAGGTTTGAACCCTTTAGGTGGATCAACCAATGTCCATACTTGGTTTTCATACATGGATTCCATCTTGGATTTCATGGCCACTAGACACTTCTCAGAATCAGGCCCTGACATAAGTTGTTGGTAGGTTGTGGGCTCATTCTGATCCATGAGCATCACATTACCAGTATGAGTCATAAGAAATCCATATCTTACAGGCTCACGCTGAATTCTACCAGACCTACGTGGGCTCTGTGCTACAGGAAAAGACTCCTGAACCATAACATTTTGTGGTGTTTATTCAGGTTCCAATTCAGATTCAATGTCCCCTTGTTGTTCATGAATTTATTCAAGTTCTACTTTCCTCCCACTGGTTCCTTTAGAGATAAATGTTTCTCTAGAAAGACACCAGTTCAAGTAACAAACACATATTGCTCAGAACGATTATAGAAATAGTAACCATTTGTTTTTTTTTATACCCAACAAAGAGGCATTTATGCAATTTGGGTCCTAGTTTGTCAGAGGATTGACATTTCACATAAGCGTCATAGCCCCAAATCTTCATAAAAGACAAACTGGGATGCCTCCCACTTCATATATCATATGGTGTCTTTTGAACCGATTTAGATGGAACTCAATTTAGTGTAAAAGCGGCTGTCTCTAGAGCATGTCCCCAAAAATAGTTTCGAAGGTCAGCTTGACTCATCATAGATCAAACCATGTCTAACAAAGTTCGATTTCTTCTTTCAGATACACCATTCCATTGAGGCGTAAAAGGTGGAGTGAGTCGTGATACTAGACCACACTCCTTTAGATAGTCAAGGAATTCTCGATTTGATCTGATCGAAGGACTTTGATACTCTTTTTTAGCTGATTCTCTGCATCATTCTTGAATTCTGTTAACTTTTCAAAGGATTATGACTCGTGTCTCATGAGATATACATAGGCATATCTACTAAAATCATCAGTAAAGTAATGAAGTATTAGAAGCCTCTTCTAGCATGTGTAGACATAGGGCCACATGCATCACTATGTATGACTCATAGTAAGTCATTACCCCTTTCACTTTGCCCAGTGAATGGGGTTTGGTCATCTTGCCCAACAAACATGACTCACATGTC
This sequence comes from Aquilaria sinensis, assembly GCA_005392925.1. Classification (NCBI taxonomy): domain Eukaryota; kingdom Viridiplantae; phylum Streptophyta; class Magnoliopsida; order Malvales; family Thymelaeaceae; genus Aquilaria; species Aquilaria sinensis. The sequence continues at coordinate 14,797 of SMDT01000193.1, read as the reverse complement.
TCATATGATTCAAAATCAAATGAGTCCAAGAATCCACCCTTATGGAGCTTGGATATGCAAGTCTCGTTTATATGGCCCAAGCAACAGTGCCAGAGATAGGTCGGGATCGAATCATTCAATCTAACCTTCTTGATATTCACATTATAGATTACATTTTTGAGTTCTAGAACATACAACCCATTGCTAAGTTGAGTACTACCACAAAAGATTTCGTTCAAATAAATAGAACAACATTTGTCCTTTATTAGAAATGAAAAACCTCTCTTGTCCAAGGAAGAAAGAAAAATAAAATTTCTACTAATAGTAGACACAAAGTAGCAGTTGTCTAATTTTAAAACTAATCCACTAGGTAAAGTGAGAACATAAGTCACTACGGCTAAGGCAGCTATGTTTGCTCCACTTCTAACATGTAGGTCCACTTTACCTCGGGCCAATCTTCTACTCCAACTTAGATCCTATACAATTGCACAAATGTGAGATCCACATCTAATATCCAATACCCAAGATGAGGAAGTAGAAACGTTAGCCTCTATAACAAGAATACATGAAGTGGAAGTTTTACTTCCTTTCTCCTTAGCAAGTTCTTTAAGATAGAGCTTGCAGTTGTGCTTCAAGTGTCCAGGTTGGTTACAATGGAAGCACTCCCCTTCCTTTACCACACCACCCTTTGGTTTTAGTGCAGCTCAAGAAGAATTAGTATTGGACTTTCCTTTAGCTTTATCCTTCTTCTTGTTGCCTTTTCCTTTTCCTTTGCTCTTTTGAACCATCAAAATGGGCTTAGCCTTCCTAAGGTTTTGCTTAGTAGTTCTCAACATGTTGAGCAATTCAGAGAGGGACTTGTCGAGGTCATTCATGTTATAGTTCATGACAAACTGATTGTAGCTTTTAGCTAATGATTGCAAGACTACATCAATAGCCAATTCTTTTGGAAGAGCAAATCCTAAACTCTCAAGATTCTCAATGTACCCAATCATCTTGTGCACATAAGGACCCACAGGACTTTCTTCAGGCATTTTGCACTAAAACAATGCCCTAGGGGTCCCAAACGGCTCATGCCTAGCTTGCTCTTGCAACAGCATTTTAAGATGTTCGATCATATATAATACCCCTATGTTTTCATGTTCTTCTAAAGCTTAGATTCCATGGTAATAAGCATGAGGCAAGCAACATCCAAAGCATCATTAGAATGCCTCTTGTGAGGATCCCTTTCAGCTATTGGAGTAGTGGCAGCAAGCTCATTTGGAATGGGCTACTCTAGGACATAAGCCTTTCTCTCTTGCTTGAGGACTATCCTCAAGTTTTGGTACCATTTTAGGAAGTTGGTCCCATTCAATTTTTCTTTCTCAAGGATTGATCGCAATGAAAGTGTCGATCCCTTTTGTGCCATGGTTATCTACAACAGTAAATATGCAATGTAAGAGTCATGTATTTTAATTCATTTGATAAGGACTTTTATTAAATGATACTCCCACTGTTTTCCTCAAAATAATAACCCTTGATATTATTTCAGAACACCTTGGTGCTAAGGTATTCTAGTGGGCCATGATCCATATTTCACAACAACCTTAGTCAGGTTTGGCTTTTCTCTCAAGTTCTAGTTATTTAGGTAGGCAACTCCTTGCCAATTGCATCTCATGCAACTCTTGGATAGTTGGGTGAACAAAACTTGTCCAAGCTCATGTTAGGAACTTAAGCCCAACTTTATGCCTCTAAGTCCCCAATCCAATTAGGATGACTTAGTTAAGTCGTACCCAAAGTTTGCAATTTGGATATCATTATTATCCCATTACGCCTTAGCAAGATGAACATAGGTGCTTTGCTTTGGCAAACCCACGTAATGGTGATCAAAGTCTTGACGGGTGCCAACATTTGGAAGGCATCACATTTAATGACTTAATATTTTTTTGAGGGATTTTCCCTTTTGATCTCACCAATTCATTATCTCCGATTGTCTTATACATGCATCACATACAAATATAAAACATGCATCTCATGACAAGAAGAAAGTAAACGTGACATGGTTATAGCGCAAACTATGCGCGATTCTCAAGCCAATGAGAATATCATAAAAGCCTAAGAGAAGAAAAAAGTCGTCACAAGCTCCTTATCCTTCTTTCTTGGTTGCTCTTTTGTTGTCACCTCCTTGGGCATAACACCTTAGACGATCCCATAATGTACCATTACATCAATAATAGAAACCTTGAGTTACATTCGAGGGGAGTAAGGTGAGAAGAGAATGTACAATGACAGTAACAAGAAAAGGCACGACTCGCAGGCTGTATTTACAAGTACAACCAATCAAGGGCTATAACCATGCACCATGCTTCAAACACCAATTAGCATAGCATGTAAAATATCATTTAACAAAAATACATGCTAATTAATGCGCATTAATCAACTAGTTTTTATTAATGTGGTGCTTCGCATACAGCGGTCCCGCTAGCCGGTCAGTGGGCAGGGTCAAGTGGAGCTGCCCTTGTGGGGGGTTGTGCGGGGGGGGGGGGGGGGGGGGGGGCCGAAAGTATTATACTTTCGATGCCCGAATAGGCCGAATCCGATCAATGCTAGGGTTTTGCAACTATTGGAAGAGTCTTAATCCATATAGATATCTCATACTAGTCAATTTTTAGTTAATCTCATTAACCAATTTGTGTCATTTCTTCATATATCTCATATATTCATTACGAGTTCCGGTTTCATGCATCATGAATCAATCTAATTAATCATGGTTGAAAATAACCAAACACACAATATCATGCGATTCAATTTTCAATCCCGATTTAGGGATTCACCATTAGCTCTAATACAATTGTAGGGTTTCGGGAGCCAAACAAGGACAGTGAAATTTAACTGAAACCCTGCAGGATCCAAGTGAAAATGGGGTAAACTGAGTGTTTGAAAATTTTAATACTGAATTTAGATTGAGATCTTTTACCCAACTGTAGTGTCAAATCACAAAACCTAAACAGTTGACGTGTTCAAGCTCTCTATGGAATCCACATGAGCCTTTGGGGATCACCACGCTTCCACCATGTCTTAGCAGATGCATTCCTCTTACGCTTGCAGTGCTAGCTTGCGTCTTCCAAGGAATAACAAGAGAAGAGTGTGGATGTCTCTTTTGGGATGCTAGGGCAAAGTTGCAAATTTCTCACTAAAAGTTTTATTTATAGTGAGACTCAATTTCTAGGCCTAGTGGGTTTCAAAGCCCTAATCCAATTAGGCTTCAATGTTGGGCTTAATAATTGCTCAACTTTTGGGCCAGTTATTAACACAAAATTATCATCAAACCATAACACAAATAATTAGCCCATGCACTCTAATAATCCAAATAGCTCTATGTGTGCAATCCAATAGGCTATTGCCATGTTGGCAATGATTATAAATCACTTTTATAATCATAAGCAATGAGCGGTGTCTAGCAACACATCATTGCTGCCCAAGTGACAAGATTGTCGGTGATTCGACTAAACATTTTTTACCATTACCCATATATGTCATTGTCCCTCTGTGCAAGATATCAAGACTAGGCACGAGACATGGAATGTGTTATTCTCGTGTAGCCCAATCTTTGGTTTCTTGATTACCAAGTAGACTAACTTAAATTGATGACATTGATATCGTATATCAACTCATCCGAGAATGGCCATTCATTTTCTACATCGCACTCTATCAAAGGGGCCGAAGATATCACTCCTATTACATAGAGGGATAAATCCCATCTTAATCATACAAATCCTTCCGCATGATATGTGACATACCCAATGACCTCCTTTAAGTTCACTCAGTTACGAGCAACAAAGGGAAGTATCAAAGTATGTGACTCACATGTAGGGAACCTTGATGACCTTTGGTAAAAGGACTACATATACCATGATCACTATGAGAATCACTTATGATACTCATATAACAACGCATGTAGCGTTCTTATGATGGGTTAGTCTAGTTCACAAGTTCTCCAACTTGTACCCATATGTAGACTACATATCTCATATTAGTCTCCACATATGCTAGTCGTTATGTATTATTATAACCCGTTCCACAATAATACTAGACCAGGGAAATTTGAGAATATTGATAGCGGAAGCGCTATTGCCCTTCAAAGCCCCAAAGCCTTGGCAAAGTTTCACCCTCGGCAAAGGTGGGCGCCACCCTCAATTAATGCAAACAACAACCTCGGGAAAGTAGGGCTCAGCACCCTGACTCCTCGACCACGGTTGTCCCCCCAGCACCCTCGGGGAGTGATAGTACTGACCTCAGGGGAATGGAGTATCACCATCCTCGATAAAATGACCTGACTAACCTCGAGAGAGGATGACCCCTCGTCTTTGGCAGGGGAAAACACCTCCGAGGGAGATTATCCGTGCTGAAAGAACTGACGACTAACTGGAGCAACCTCGCCGAGGAGCCTTCCTATCTCGAAGAGGTCTCTTTCACTAAAGGGATCCAGGGAACACGGCACAAAAGGTTAAGTAGCCTCTGACACGCCGACCTCGCTCTGACACGCCGCCCTCGCTCTGACACGCCACCTTCGAACATCCTCTGACACGCTGACCTCCCGCAATCCTAACATCTAGCCAAAACAGCCTATGGACGGCTAGAGGTCCCCACTCCTGACAGTACGGACCGCATCCGACCGAACATGTGTCATTGATCTGAATAGGCGGAGCTGATCGGCCCTCTCCTAATACCCTCCTATAAATACTTAAGGCAAGGCTCTCAATAAGGGGGAATTCTCCACTCTCTACTCTCTACTTTTCACTCTTCATTTGGTCAAATATTAACTTGGGCGTCAGAGGCTCCTCCCCTGGAAAAACACTCCAGGGACCTCCTTACTCTTGCTCTTTAAGTGTTTCAGGCGGTCTCTCCCCGAGACTCTCTCTTTTATGCGTCCTTCTCACCAGAAGTCCCTTTCAGGCTTACCATGTCATACAACAATGATGCCGGTGGGCATCATTTGGTGTCGTTTATGGGAACTCACTCCCAGGTGGCCGTCATTGAGACCTGATATTCTAAAGACAAGGGACTCCCAAAGTCCTCGTCTGCATCAGAAACTCAATCGATGACCGAACAACCCATCGCAGGGACTCCCTTGCCTGAGGATGAACATCCTCTAACGATCACGATGAACTTCCTATGTGATTCTCAACACTCTGCTGTGGTTGAAATGACCCAGCAACTGGACCAATGATGGCCACAACTGCATTCGGGCCGAAGGCCTCCTTCACCAGCATCTCGTTGGGAGAAAAGCCCGAAGTCTACTTACTGGAGTTCGGCGAGCGGGGACCGGTGTGATGAGTACTCGATGGAGGACATACCCCCCAGATGTTGACGTACTGGGGAAACAGGGTCCAAAGGCGCTAAGACTTCCCACTGGCGAAGTTCATCACCTGAAGAAAGATCACAATCCCCCCACCGCCGAATTTAGTCCCCTAAGATGAGGCATCGCTCTCTGCTACTTGAGGCCTCCCAGGAGCAAAAAGAACCCCGGACTACCGTCCTCATGGAAAAAATCCTAAAGAGATTGGAGAGGGTGGAAGGACAAGTGGCTCGGAAGCCCGTCTGGTCTAGATTGTCGGAAACCTTCACCGGGGGTGAGTCCCTGTTTATCTGAGCAATAGTTGAGGCACCTATGCCAAGCGACTTTCGGGTGCCTCATTTGGAAACCTATAATGGGTGAAGTGATCCCCAAGCCCACCTGACCAAGTATAGGCGTAGCATGGTACTACATGGTGCCGATGACACCACCCTTTTTAAGTGTTTCGAGGTCACCCTCTAAGGCCCGGCAACCGCATGGTACAACTCCCTCACCCCAGGGACTATGATGAGTTTCAAATAGTTGTCCATAGCTTTTACACAGCAATTCATTGGTAGCAGGCCGATGGTGAAGATGCCCGTTCAGATGTTCAACTTAGAGCAAATGAATGGTGAGACCATCCATGACTATGTCTAAAGGTTCAATCGAGAGGCCCTGAGCATGCCAGATTCTGCCTCAAAATACATATCCTCGCCATGATACAGGGACTTCGGTGAGACTCACAGCTTTTTTATGAGTTCTCAAAAGACCCTCCGGACACCTTCGGCGAGTTCTACCAAAGAACCGAGCAGCACATGACAGCCGAAGAGCTGAGAATGGGAGGACCAAAGTCTAATAACCATCCTCCCGAAAGCTAAAGTCACCAAACCCACTATCTAACTGAGAGCGGGGGAAGAACTCGAAAGTAGAAGGGGAAAAGACCCATGTCATTTACTCCCCTGGACACCTCCCGAACAAACATATTTCTAGCCATGGAAAGGCAAGGAAACCCAATCCAACGCCTAAAGGCCATGACTTCGGAGAACAAGAAGAATATGAAGAAATTTTGCCAGTTCCATCATGATCATGGGCATGATACTGAAGATTGCTTCTAGTTAAGGAAGTACATCGAGTCTTTGATAAAGCAAGGACAACTTCGGCGCTACCTACGAATGCCCTCCCCAAAAGGGAGGAGGGAAGAGGAAAAGAAAGGAGATGATGAGGACTACGATTCCGACAGGCGTCGGAACAGAAGTTCCCAAAGACATCCGCTAGCTTCGGCTGGGGTAATCCAGACAATCACAACCAGATTACTTTCGGTGGGAAGAAAGAGGAAAGCTAGAGAGATTGAGATAATGGAATTCGATAACCCGTTGAACAAACTTGTTCGAAAGGGCAGGTGTACCATAGTTTTCCCACACGATGACCCACTCCTCATTGTGGAAAAAATTGGGAGTTGGGATGTGAAAGGGGTTGCTCCTGGATGATGGATCCAACGCCGATGTTCTATTCTCCCACCTGTTGCCAAGATTAGGCATCGGCAAAGCTGACCTCAAACCTGTCACATCTCCCACCTTCAGGGTAGGTCCTTCAAAACTCCCTATCCTAGGGTTGATTGATCTACCCCTGATGTTAAGAGGAATTTCTGCTTACAACAATCGAGAGCTATTCACCTTAGTCGTAACCAGATTCATAGTCATTGACGTCCCCTCTTCGTATAATGCCATCCTTGGAAGACAGATTCAAGGGAACTTTCACATTCGGCCAGATGAGAAGTACCTGATGGTCACCTTCGGCATGAAGGAGGGGGACACAGAGATATTTATTGACCAAGCTAAAGTCCAAAAGGTCTTCGTGAGTTCAAGGCAAAGCCCAGTAAAAGTACAAATGCAAACCTCGGGAGGGAAAGGCACACTAACCAAAGAATCTACAGAAGGGGGGAAAAGCGACTCAGAAAAAATTGAAACTAAGGATGTAGAGCTTGTCCCGGGCCGAAGTACCCGTGTGGGGAAACACCTAGCCGAAGGTGACAAGCAAAAGCTTGTATCTTTCCTTTTAATGAACAAAGACCCATTTGCCTACTCGCCGAAGGACATGCCTAAGGTAGACCCCCGTATAATCCAGCATAATCTTAAGATTTGCCCCGATGGAACGCCCGTGTGCCAAAAGAAAATAAGCTTTTCGGCACATAAGAACAGCTTTGTAAAATCCGAAGTCCAACGGTTAATAGAGGCTGGCCTAATAAGGGAAGTCAAATATCTCGAATGGCTCAGTAATGTGGTTATCACCACAAAAGAAGTGAGTGACAAACTTTTAATGTGCATTGATTTTCGAAACATAAACGATGCCTGCCCAAAGGATTCATATCCTTTGCCACCAATAGACCAGTTGGTGGACTCAACCGTAAAGTATGGTCTCCTTAGCTTCCTTGACGAATTCAGTAGGTATCATCTGTTGGGTTTTGGGAGCCAAACAGCAGAGTAGAATTGAACCAAAAACCTCCAGGATCCAAGTGAAATGGGGTAAATCGGGTGTTCAAAAATTTTCATACCTAATTTTCGGTTGAGATCTCTCATTCAACTGTAGAGTCGAATCACAAAACCTAAACAGTTGACGTGTTCAGGCTCTCTATGGTATCCACACAAGCCTCTCGGGATCACTATGCTTCCACCACATCCCAGTAGATGCGTTTCTCTTGCGCTTGCAGTGCTAGCTTGCGTCCTCTAAGGAATTGCAAGAGAAGAGTACGGCTGTCCTTTTCGGAGGCTAGGGCAAGGAGACCTGTGAATTTCTCACTAAAAGTTGTATTTATAGTGAGACTTAACTTCCAGGCCTAATGGGTTTCAAAGCCCTAATCCAATTAGGCTTTAATTTCATGCTTAATAATGGCTCAACTATTGGGCCCATTATTAATACGAAATTATTGTGAAACCAAAACCCAAATTATTAGCCCATGCACTCTAATGATCCAAATAGCTCTATGTGTGTGACCCAATAGGCTCTTACCACATTGGCAATGATCATAAATCACATTTATGATCATAAGCAATGAGTGGTGTCTAGCAACACATCATTGCTACCCAAGTGACAAGATTGTCGATGATTCGACCAAACCTTTATGATCATCACTGATATAAGCTATTGTCCCTTTGTCCAAAATATCAAGACTAAACACGAGACATGGAATGTGTCATTCTCGTATAGCCCAATCTTTGGTTTCTTGATTATCGAGTAGACCAACTTAAACTGATGACATTGATATCTTATATCAACTCATCCGAGCATGGCCATGCATTTTTCTAAGTCTCACTCTATCAAAGGGCCCGAAGATATCACTCCCGTTATATAGGAGGGACAAATCCCATCTTGATCATACAAATCCCTCCGCATGATATGTGGCATACCCAATGACCTCCTTCAAGTTCACTTAGTTACGAGCAACAAAGGAAAGTATCAAAGTATGTGACTCACATGTAGGGAACCTTGATGATCTTAGGATGAAGGACTACATATACCATGATCGCTAAGAGAATCACTTATGACACTCATATAACGATCCATGTAGTGTTCTCATGGTGGGTCGGTCCAGTACACAAGTTCTCCAACTTGTACCCATATGTAGACTACATATCTCATATTAGTCTCGACATATGCTAGTCGTTATGTATTATTGCAACCTGGTCCACAATAATACTAAACCATGGACATTTGAGAATATCATTATTCTAGGGTTACAATTATGTTTATTACGTTACCCAGAAAGAAAACAACAAACATCATTGCTGGATTAATGCCTGAATAAAATATCATGACTCAATGTGGAAAAAATACAATCATCTCATGATTGGCTTTTTGGGCACAACACTAACAATCTCCCACTTGCACTAAAAGCCAATCATCCATGTATCTAATACTGATGGACCTAGAATGGCTATCATGCTTTTGTTGCATAAGGGGCTTTGTCAGTGGATCAGCAATGTTGCTGTCTGTCGAAGTCCTGCATATCATTACATCACCCCTCTCGATGATCTCCCTGATGAGATGATAGCGTCCAAGTATGTGTTTGGATCGCTGGTGAGATCAAGATTCCTTAGCCTGTGCGATTGCTCCATTATTGTCACAACAGAGCTCTATCGAGTTGGCAATGCTTGGAACCACTCCAAGTTCAGTAATGAACTTCTTGATCCAAACTGCATCCTTCGTAGCATCAAAGGCGGCAATGTACTCAGATTCTGTTGTAGAGTTAGCTACTGTCTCTTGCTTTGAACTCTTCCAACTAACAGCACCATCACCAATACAAAACACATAACTAGATTGCGATCTAAAATCATCCATATCAGATTGGAAGCTAGCATTGGTGTAACCCCTTACAATGAGCTCATCTTCACCTCTAAAGACCAAGAATGTATCCTTAGTCCTTCGTAAGTACTTAAGGATGTTCTTAACAGCTGTCCAGTGACTCTCACCAGGGTTCGATTGGTACCTACTCGTCATGCTTAAGGCATATGAGACATCGGGATGAGTACATATCATGGCATACATGATAGATCCAATTGTCGAGGCATATGGAATCACACTCATGCGCTCTCTCTCCTTGGGTGTACTCAGACACTGAGATCTAGAAAGAGTTATACCATGTGACATGGGCAAGAACCCTTTCTTGGAATCTTGCATGCTAAACCTCTTTAGCACCTTGTCAATGTATGTACTTTGGCTTAGGCCAAGAAGCTTTCTAGATCTATCTCTATAGATCCGGATGCCTAACACATAGGCTGCTTCACCCAAGTCCTTCATAGAGAAACATTTCCCTAGCCAAGTCTTCACAAGCTGTAGCTCAGGAATGTCATTCCCGATGAGTAGTATGTCATCTACATACAACTCCAATAAGACAATAGCGTTCCCACTAACCTTCTTGTAGACACAAGGTTCATCTTCATTTTTGATAAAACCAAACTCTTTGATTGCTTCATCAAAACAAATGTCACACCCCACATAGGCCCCAGCCTGTGCACTCTCAGTGCCACTCACCAAATTACCCAAGAGTTATTAACTACGTATTATTTTAGCTGCTGTTTGTTAGGTAGTTTTAAGTCTTATTTTCTTAAGCTGGGAGTTGGGATGTGTCCCAGGAGGCTTATGAGCTAATAAGAACAATAACTTGCAGCTTAAGTAGGGCCCATGTTAGGACCATTAGATACTTGGCTTAGGCCAAGAATAAAAAGAAACACCAATTTAAAACATGAGGGACTTAATTGAAAGTAAAGATGAGGATGTAAATGAAATTATGGGAACTTGAAGGGTGAAAATGCACCATGCAAATAAGTGCATGGACAAAGGTGAAATTAGACCAATTTTGGTTGACAAAAACAAATTCGCCGGTCAAGAATTGCGGCTTCTTCCAAATTAATTTGGTCATGGGTTAATTACCATTGTGGGCCATATTAACGAAAGCTTGGCAATTTGAGCCATGAGTTAATAATAGAGCCGAAATAATCCTACATTTTAATGGCTAAAGTGTGCACATGGAAACCTGAAGGGGAAAAGTGTCATATTTAGAGTACTTTAGGACCGAGGATGACGTTAAGTCAAAATGTTGAATAGGTGTACACTTTCATTTAATGCGGCCAGAAATCTAATTTTCTCACTCGGCTGCCTGTTGACGCAAATGGAAATCCTTTGTCTTGCGCTCATTAATGCGCCAGAAGCATTAATTCGGCTGCCTTCGTTTTTACTTGGAATTCATTTTTTGCTTTTCGTTTGTTGCTGGCCGAAAAACAAAATTAGTAAAGGAACGAAACAGAGCTTCAACGTTTCTTCTGGTGCGAAAAGACGAGCTGGCCGAGAAAGAAGAAAAGAGAAGAGATGAGAGTTTCGGGTTGTGCGTGTTTAGGCTAGTTAGCCGAGAAAAACGAAGGAGCTTCAAAGCGTGAGGGAGCAAAGTTGAAGCTTGGAGGAGAAATCAAGCTTTGATTGTGAGGTAGGGTTTTCACATTTACTTGTATTCTTGGTACTTTTCCATGAACAAGTAATTATGGCAGCTAAGTGATGGTTAAATTTGCCAAATGACCTTAGTTACTTGATGGGCTATTGAGATGGATTCGGTTATGGTTGTTAATTAGCTAATTGACTATGGACATGTGCTAGAAATGCTAGTGAATGTGGCCATTTTGCTAGACATTTCGGAGCTCTAGAGGAAGTGGAGTTTATGGTGGAGTTTTGTGTGCAAAAGTGCACAATGGCACATGTTATGGTACTTGGCCAAATGGTCTTTGTGGTGTGTGTGTGTGTCCATTGTATGCTTGAGTGATTCTTTGTGCTTGCTAATCCGTATATTGATGATTATATGTATTGGTATATTTTTTTTGTGTTTTCCTTGTTTCCATGTTTTTCTTGCAGGATAAGTAAGCTTGTGGAGGTTAAGTCATTGGACTTAACTAAATAGACCTTATATGGTCGTATGTGAAACCCTACTGAGTAATTGTTACTCATTGCCCATACATTTTGTTTCAGGAAAGGATATACAGCTTGAGTAGTTACTTGAGTTGCTAGTTTGTGTGCTAGTTAGTACACTATTTGCTCGAGGTATGTGCCAACTGAATCTTGGCTTGAATACTTATATTATAAGTCTTATGGCTTAAGGCTGAAACTTACGTTCTAAGTTTGCAGGCTTTTGTAGTTGTGGGATCGGTCTAGGTACAGGAAGGATGTGTGGATTTGGACCCGGGTTACGGTTTGTATGTTTGGGTTGGTTTTGTGAGTGTGCTGCTGTGTCTGTACACTTAGGTTTCTTTTAAGAAACTAGGGTATATGGCTTGTAACCTTAACCTTGGCTACTTTGGGTTTATAGCATCCTTGGATTGTATCCAAGCTAGTGATGCTGGACATTAGGCTATTTTGAGCGTATATATATACAGCCTTTGTTGTACATGGTTTTGTATGTACATATGGGGGATGTTATGTGCCAAGTTATGTTAAGATTATGAGCTTATGGTTATGTTTCATGAAGCAGTCTCTTGAGTACTGATGATTGTCTGAATGTACATGTGCATGGAAACTTGATGATTTTCAAACTACAGAGATGTGGGCTTCTTGGTTGTCATTCATGAAAGTAGCACACTTGATGAGCACACATCCTAGACACTTAAATTGATAAAGTGTATGCCTTGCTTGTATTGCAAGTTATTGATTTATACCTTTGCCTTGTGTTGCAAGTGAGGGGTTGGGCCTACTTAAGCTGCAGGTTGCTGTGTCTTATTAATTCCTAAGCCTCCTGGGACATATCCCAGCTCTCAGTTTAAGAAAATAAGACTTTTAAACTGCCATAGGGAGTTATTAACACCTGGTCTTAGGTGAAATCAATTGAATCTTAGGTAATTTTGGTGAGTGTTACTGAGAGTGCATAGGCTGGGGCCTGTGTAGGGTGTGACAGGCTTTGTTTGGTATCAGAGCCTAAGGGTTTAGTTATGGTCAGTAGCATTAGCCTAGACAGTGTTCCCACTTAGGTCTATTTATATAAGACTTGTATTATCTGGATATATGTGAATAGCTGCAATTTTAAAGTGCAGGATGAGAACAAGAGGCAGGGACAGGGATTCCCTGAGACAAGAAACTGCAAACACTGCAGGCCATCATGCAGAGGGACTGCAGGAAAATGTGCCTGAAACTCAGGTTGAAGAAATGGAACATAATGTGGCTGAAGAGCCACAATGCCAGGTACCAAGCACCTGGACCTAGCAGAGACAGACAAGAGAGAATGGAAGGTAATGATGGAGTCACTGCATGCCACTGTGGCTCAGTTAGTGCTGGGAATGCAATCCTTGGCTAGAGGCCAAGCCCAGAATCAAGAAGAGCCAGAACCAGCAGAGGCTGAAGGGAGAAGAAGGAGAAGGAGGCCTGGCAAAGAGCCAGTGGGTTATGACCAATCCAGTAGAGCTGGAGGGAACCAAGAGGAAGAGGAAGCAGATGAGGAAATGAGGCACCCAAGGGCCAGAAGAATGAGATCTGAAGTGAGGCAGGAGCCCAGAATTGAGGAAGAAGAGGAGGATGACAGCCCAGACATAGAGGAGAGAGATGCATACATATACTCCAGAGGGACTGAACCCTCTACTGAGGAGACCACAATGAAAAGCAGATCATCCAGGGATAAATCCAGTAGCAGAGATGAGAGTAGGAGAAGGTACAGCAGAGGAGGACTAAAGGAGGGCCAGTTGGAGGGGTTCCTGGCACTGAAACCTCCCATTTTCAGAGGAGGATGTGACCCAGAGGAGGCAGAATTCTGGGTATATCAAATAGAGAAGATATTGGAAAGAATGGAAGTTACTTCTACTCAGAAGGTACTGCTAGCCACTTTCAGGCTAGAAGGAAATGCCGAACTATGGTGGAGAGCAGTACAGAGAAGTTATCAGGAGAGGAATCAGATGAGACCTCCAGACAGGAGGAGAGCTATGAGGTGGGCTGATTTCCTCAGGGTCTTTCGTCAACAGTATGTTAGTGAAGCACAGAGAGACCAGAAGCAAGTTGAGTTTGACCAACTGGAGCAGGGGGATCTTACTGTGCTGGAGTATGAGCAGAGATTTAATAGCTTAATCAGGTATGCCCCTCAGTATGAAGGGCAGGAGGAGCTGAGAACCAAAAGGTTCATCAGGGGGCTAAGACCTGAGCTAAGACAAATCCTTAGAGCAATTGGAGCCAGAGACTACTACACAGTCACGCAGAGTGCCTTGGCTCTGGAGCAGGAATTCCAGGAACAATTTAAAAGTGGGCCTGGAAGTGGAAGTGGAACAAAGAAAGGTCAGCAATCAAAAAGGCCGAGAGAAGAGAAGGATGCAGGAGGAAGCAGGAAAGGGAACAAAAAGGAAAGAGGATCACAACCACAGCAGTATGGTCCTCGGTGCAACACCTGTGGGAAGTTTCATGGCAATAAGCCATGCTTCAAGACTTCCACTGGTTGCCATAGATGTGGAGCCCCAGATCACTGGGTGCGAGATTGTCCAAAGTGGGGAGAGGGCAATAAGAAAATGCTGGGAACTTTCAATCCCAGAGGACCCAGAGGGCAGATGCCTGTACCCCAGTTGAGGACTCAGGTGCCAACCCAAGGAGGGAGGCCAGCACCTAGAGTACCTCAGGAACAAAGAAGGCCTGGTACACTTCCAGGAAGGGTGTTTCAACTGGAATCTTCCAGGAGAGAACAAGAAACACCAGAGGCTGAGAAGGAGACTAGTCAGCAAAAGACTAGCAGAAGGGCCTTGAAAGGTACAATTTACCTTAATGGCCAATTAGTATCTGTTTTATTTGATACTGGAGCTTCATTGTCTATAATAGCTACTAGCTTGGTTAAGGCCATGAATCTAGAAGTAAAGTATATGGACAACATGTACTTGGTAAGAACAGCTGGCAATGAAATTTTGTTTGCCTACTATATGGTAGAAAACTGTGAGATACAGATAGGCAAGCTGAAACTGAGAACTAACCTCATAGTGTTAGAGACACATGGTTATGATGTGA